>VDFB02126444.1:0-21869 GCA_007258455.2 Sequoia sempervirens
GGAGTGGGGGTTAGGAGAGAGATACCAGAGAGAGAGAGTAGAGGGTTTCAGGGTTAAGGGTTTAGGGTTTCAGCTTAAGGGTAGAGGGGAGAGAGAGAGAGGGAGTTAGTGAAAGAGAGGGAGGGAGTTAGAGAGAGATAAAGGGTAGACAGGAGAGAGATATGAGTGATTGAGTGAGAGGCTTGGGAGAGAGAGAGATGGAGACACAGAGAGAGAGGGAAAGAGATAATATTTAAATATTTTATATATTAGTAATATATATATTTAAATATTAATACATTAACAAAAATATTGAAAGATTAAACATAATAATATAATATATTATATATTAAATGCATAATTCGGTAAGAGATTATCATAAATTGTATATTATGTATTACATTATAAACTATATTGTATATTATATACTAAATTATAAACTTTATTGCATTTCTTAAATCATTTATTATAAATTGTATAACATTTTTGCAACTCTATATAGAACAAATCGGATATTTGATATTTCTAACAAAAAATTAATTCCTAGGGATTAGGCTCGGGCTTGCTTTGGATTTTGGTTCAGAGTTGCCAATCCTAAGAAGTCAATACAAAAAATGTGTTTAACAACTTACCTTGCTTTTCCAGACTTTGTGCATATGGTTAATGATTTTTTTTTACCCAAAATTGATGAAACATAAAGGATTTGTAAAGGAGCTTCTCAAATTTCAATCAATATAACTTATACTTTAGTTTGAATTTAATAAATTATTATTATTTATTTTCTATTAGAATTATGACTAAAGTCCTGATTGATAGCCTGCTTGTAATTTTTTATAACTTTCAAATGGTATCACATTTTTTGAATCCAAAACATGCATCACATTCTATGCTTCGCATACTATAGGATTAAAAAATGAATTTCATGAAGTTTGACCAAGTTAAGGTGGGTCAAACATACGATTTTTATATTTTTTTTAAAGTTGTAATTAAAATTCATAATTAATTATTTACTTGGAAAAAATACAAAAATATATGCATCACATCCGGACATGAGTCCTCTACTTATATCTAAAATCTTATTTAAAAATTATGATTTTATTATGGTTAGGGTAATTAGACAAACACCTACTTCTTATTTTTTCCTGGAATTTAAGTACTACTCCATTGAAATTTCAATTTTCACCAAATAGATTTTTTTTTTAGAAAAATAAACCTAGTAGTTTAGAAACTACATTAAATTTTCCACTAAATAACTTATTCAATTTTTTACGTGAAGTTGCATCACTCTAATTTTTCTGAATTTGCATTGCCACTTAAGGGCCTATTTTTTTCATGATGATCCTACACATACCCACACCTATGGAGGAGAAGAAACTACCACAAATCTATCATCCTTTGAAATAGAATATTTGTAAAGATTGAAGGCATCTTGTTGCTGAGGAAAAACATGCATTTCCATCTGATCATCGTCCATCTGACCATCCTCCATCTGACCAACCTCTATCTAACCAACCTCCATCTAACCAACCTTTATGTTTTCCCTAGTTGAGTCTTGATTCCTAGTTTATTCATCCTCTAGAAAGACCACTTCCAACGAGCCATTACCAATAGGAATCCCAACTGGAATCCCCTCTTCCTAAACCAAGTCATTGAAAGCTTCAAACCGATTAAAAATTGCATCATCTTGTCTATCCTTGAGAGGTCTCTTCTGACTTGTCCCCTTATTATGAGGCTTAACGGGAACAAATCCCTCCATCTTTTTAGCCCCCTCCACCATAGGAGCCTTTCCCTTATCATTCTTAGGAGAAGTCTTAGAAGATGCATTTATTATAGTAGCTGCATGGTTAATATGAGGGCATCTCCTTTACAAATTCTCATGTTCGTGACAAAGATGACAACAAAAAGGGAGAGTTTCATAATCAAGTTGTTGAATCCAGGAAGAGGATCCAACACATACTTCAATAGAATCAGGTAAAGGATAGTTTAAATCAACTTAAACATAAATTCGAGCATAAGGGATTACCTTTTTGTCCAAAGTTTGTTGGGAAAGTCCAACCAGTTTACCAAGTAGTTAGGCTATCATATACAAAATATTGCTTCTCCATAATTCCAATGGAAGTCGAGGTAGATAAATCCAAACTGGAACCCACGTAGGAAATTCTTCATCAGAGTTGAAACCCTCATGCCAATGTTTGATAGAGAGCCCAATCTAATTGTAAAAGTATGGGCCACCCTCAAAAGCCTTATTCCTACCTACCATGCATGAAAAGAAAACCAAAAAATATTTATTGGCAGCCAACAAAATCTCCATATCACCTTCAGGATTCCAAACCCTACATGTCCAAGATTCCAAAGCTGACAAAGAAAGACGAAGGCCCATGAACTTGTAGATTAGAGCATGATTTCTCAAGTAATTAACATCCTCCACTATGGAATCTAGTTGAATCAACAAAATAGAATGATCCAAGCACTGTTCCAAGCATTCGTTCACCTTTTTAATTCTAGGAAACCCCGCCATGGAGGAAGCCCCTTCTCCATTCAGGTTTCTTTTAGAAGACTGCATAACCAAAGAGGTAAATAGGCATGAAAATAAGGCACACGAGAAAAACACCACATTGCTCTAGAACCCAATAGCAAAGAAAGAATCCAAATGGAGGGACTGTAGACCCCCCATTCCTAAGAAGAACGATCATAAAAGGAAGCACAAGACCACCCATAAAGGCACTCACACCTCCACAACCACCACACTCCAACCACAAAGTAGTAACACGCTTAACCAGCCACACAAACACCCCCACAAACCAGCACAAAGCACACCTGGAGAACGAAAAAAACACACACATATGAAAAGCACACCTAGTAGACCCTACAATAGAGAAAGAATGGACATGCAATGAGAGAAAGTGGCATGCATGCAACAACCTACTACAGGCCGCATGCCTCCATCCACACCTACAATGCCATCCAGGTCTTCTCATCTAATGTTCTAAAGTATTAAGAATAAGAAAATATTGAATTTTTATTATATAATTATTAATTTTTTACAATCATCATATTAATAATTAGAAATCATTGGCTTTCTACCAATTGAAACTATGGATTATGCTTAAGAGGTATTTAAGAATGTTACAATGAAGCAAAAAATTAGTTATATCAACTAGAATAAAAGGAATAATATGGCATAATACTATCTTAACTAAGAATAGGAAAAATACTCTCTAATAGAAATTCTTGATAAGAAAATATGAATGGAGAGCTTAGGGTGATAGATCTAGATGTTGAAATGATTACATAGAGAAATAGTTTGAGTAATTTTTTTAAATATAATTGATCATTCTTTTTTTTTTATAAGTTGTGGTATGTGATAGCCATTGACCATTCTATTTACAATAACATTTTTTTTCAAATAGTCAAAGTTTAAATAATCAAGATTATAAAGTATCATTTTAAAAAAATATTAAATCTTAGAATTAACAAATTTATTAAAAAAAAAAAAGTTTTCTAATTTTTACATCTTTATCAATCTTACTATATTTTGATAAAATATTTTATTTTTTAAATATTATCCTGAAAAAAAAATTATCAATTCTTGCCGGAGTGTCAATAAATTATAGATTTTCAAATTAAAACCATTTTTTAAAAAAATGATCAACTCTCACATGATTATTAATGTTAAGAAGTGATTTACAATTGTAATAAAGAATGGAACATAATGACATACGTGTAATAAAGAATCATATCTTTTCTTTTAAGCTTAATAATCATTTACATGCAAAAATATTAATATTCAAACAATAAATATAATATTAGTAATTTTATTCAATAATAAAAATAGTTCTTATAATAAGATATAAAGTAAATAAATTAAAGTAAAAATTTAAAAAATAAAAAATAAATTTCTTTTTTCAAATAAAAATAAGAATTTCTACCATACAAATTATCCAATGTCAATGACAAGAACACATAAATTCTACTGAAATTACAATCCACCATAAACATTGAATAACAAATTGTTTGGACCATTAATATTAATCATTCAATTTTAAGAGTTTCATTTGTAGATCTTTATCTGTGAATAGCAAATATATATCGTTCTGTTCAGCTTTTCCAATTCTGACTTGACACTGGTATCAGCGCAGGCAATTATGTGAAAATAATGCTTGTGATTTGCAGAGAAGAGATTTCCAACGCAAACTTTATAAACGGACAGTATAGAAGGAATCGCATATTATCAGGAAAAATAATTTTAATCAGAGAGAAGAACAAATTTATACGCAGTAGTAGCAGTGAACCCTGTCACCGTGAAATTGTTTAAACATGGAAGCACAGAAGAATATGACAAGGAAATAAAACATAGAATAGTCTCCTAACAAGGCATGGTTTCTATGCCAAAATAACGAGCAAAGCGTAAGGCCGTTTTGATTTCAAGGCATGGTGTCCATGAATTTCTCAAGCAACGCTTGTCTGCCTTGATCGAAGCTTGGGCTACGCCAGTTGAAGATTATCCTCACATGCTCTACTTCTCTCGGCAACGCATCCCATGCATTTGGGTCAACAACCTTCTCAAACTCCTTCTCCGGCACACCATTCAACAGCACCACAACGGGAGCGCGATGGAGTTCTCTCAGCAGGGAAAAAGCACCTACAAAAACAGGGCACACAGGTTCGCGCTTGTCCTTGAAATTGCAAAGAAAGGCGAGAGTTTGGATTGTGGGCATGGCCTTCACCAATTCCATATACTCTTTCATGCACCCTCTTGCATCAAAGTTCACATGTGCCGCAGTGATTTTGGGTAGTTTTGATCCTATAATTCTCAGCTTTGCTTCACCCATCCTACGCTTCTGCTCTGTGAGGTCATGCCATCCAAGAAAGTAAAAGAAGGCAAAGTCTAATTCCAGTGGGGAGGTCAGCGTTGCATACGCGTCCAGCTGCTCAATGCCCCATATGAAGTGGAATCTGGCATGCTTGAGGCGGGGGCAGGCCTGCAGAAAGGCCGCGTGGACATGTGGCTGGTTGAACAGTTGGGAATCGGGCCAATAATATTCCAGCCTGGGGCAGTTCCTCCCCACAATGTCTGAAGTCACCAAGGCCTCGTGCTCTCCTCTCACATACCTCCATTCCGAGTCCACTTCCAGCCATTGCAGCTGCTGCTGAGATGAAAGAAACTTGTGGAGGAAGTAGCCATGCGCAAGAATGTCCACCACGCGCGGTGTGCCCGCATAGAGGTCGATTTCGCGGTGGGTGGAGAAGGAAAAGTATCCCAAAATGGCGTCCACTGTTTCCTCATCGTATTTGTGGTGGCGGTGAACGTCATAGCAGAAACGGAGTCTCATGAGGCGGCTGCGGGAGAAGTGGGTGATGAGGCGGTTGCAGATGGATGGTGTCACGCTTTTGAAACACGACATGTCCACCCTACGACGCTGCTCGTATAAATTTTTGGCCTTGGATGCCACACCCCTGCAACACAACATAAAGTTTGCAACATCTTTCAGAGATAGTTTTTCCCCTATTACAATGATTATCTCATTCGGGAGCTCTGGCAACTTCATACAAGTACGCCTTGACCTTCTCCTTCCTTCTCTGAATTCGCTCATCCCGCACAAAACCTGAATAAAATCATTCATGTTGATTTCAAGCTTCAGAATCATATCATGCAATTTACGAAATTTGCAATTTAAAACTGAGAGAACGTCTGCAGAGCAAGTCTTAATTCATGGGCGGACTTAAACAGCACACATTAAGCCTCGTGTGGGCCCCTTTTTATAGAAATTTATATTATAATATTAAAAATATATATTGATAGTTCAATAGCTGTCATATATATATATATAATATATAATTTACAGTGTTTGAGTCAACAGCCTTAGGCCATCCCAATACATTTCCTGTGCCTGACTTTCTTCATTTACTTCTATTCCCACCCTTAGCTATTATCCAAAAAGGTTACAATTGTAGACTGGCCAGACCAGTGCCAAACTACTTACAAACACATACTAGCAGACCCATTTCACACAGTTTGATTACAAATAAAAAACTTCATTGCTAATTAGGGTTTTCATTAACATTTATATAATAAAAATATATATTTAATTAATGATAATAAATTTCTACAATTCAGATTGCTGTTGGGATTTGATTGTGTTGAAGCTTTTTTCATTAAAAAACTATTACATTAAAAATATAATCTCAAATATAAATATATAATATTTTCTATAAATATATGATTTGATCCTTTAAGGGAAACAAAGACGGTCTGTTGCATTAAAAAAAGATGTTACATAATGCAGTTAACAAAAATGGAGAAGGAGAATCGGAGTTGCAATTAAGGGGGGCCAACACTAAGCATCAACACTTAGTGTATGTTGTTTAAGCCTACCCTTAATTTAGGGTTTTTCCTATTTCTCAGAACAATGTTTTTGGAATATATGTGAGTAAATATAGCACATTTAATCCATGAAAAAAGAGAGAGTGCTTATCTGTAAGATGACCACCCTTAACTTAGGGTTTTTCCTATTTCTTAGAACAATGTTTTTGGAATATATATCAGTAAATAGAGTACATCTAATCCATGGAAAAAGAGAGAGTGGAAAAAGAGAGTGCTTACAGATTCAGTTCTTGAAATTTGACTGAGTTCAACACTTGTTACTTGCCTGATGCTTTATTTTCAAGCATGAGAATGATCACAAACTGTAGAATTAGGGTAAAATTCAGGTGAAAGGTATGAATCAATGGTATCAACCACCAAATACATAAAACTTAAACTCTAAAGATCATAATTCAACAATGAATCACAAATGAACACAAAAACATAAAATAACAAAGCCTTATGATTGAGATAAGAGATAAGATTTGGCACAGATAAAGAGGTGGTTGGAATAAATTAAATGGCATCAAGAAAATTCATCCCAACAATTCACCCCACAAAAATTCACTGTCATGACAAATTCATCGCAAGAGAAATTCACTACTAGCAATTCACCCCCATGGAAAATTAATCGCAAAATTTTAATGTGGTGAATGTCGGGGTGAATTGAACCAACATAATGTGATGAATGTGGCCATGAATTGATTTGTCATGGTTGTGAATTATTGGTTGTGAATTTTTCTAGAGCCAAATTAGAAGAGATAGTGAATAATTAAATAATAAAAGCAATTATTTAATTATAGAAGAAGAGAGAAAAGTTGAATTTTTAATGAAAATAATGAAAATAATTATTTAATTAGAAAGTGGAGTAAAAAACAATTTAGTAAATAATTACTAGTGGAGGGAAAACAATTAATTAATTATAATAGGAAAATGTCAATAAATAATTAAATAAATGAGAATTTATTTACCTATATAGTGAAAGGATTAATTGATGTAAATAACTAAATATTATTTTATTTAATTATTCAAAAGAAAAATGAATTAGTTAAATAATTAAAATTATTTAATTAATAGAAGAATATGATTTTACATAATAATTAATTAATAATTAAAAAAATTATTTAATTATGTAAAAGAGAAATTAATGTGAAAAGTGGTGTTTGTATGCTTACATTTGCCTACATAAAAACAACACAATCCATTCAATTAGAACATCGACTTATCAAATTACAAATAAAATTGGTTAATTTAATCTTACATATTTTAGAAACAAAGAAGAAGTGGAATTCCAAAAAATGCAAACCTTATAACTGAAACTCACGACAAGCAATCCTACTTTTCAAGATCTAACTCATACTCTTGTCTCTCTATTTAATAATTTAGCTCAATTTGTGATAAACTATAACATACTAAATATAAGCAGAAAATTCTTTTGATGGTAATAGAATTGCATTTACATTATTTTGAATATTTAAATATTTTTTTATTACTATTGTAGAAATATTATTGTATAAACAAAATATATTTTGAATTTTTAAATAAACAAAATAAAATAATTTTTAAATAAATAAAATAAGATAATTTTTAAATAAATAAAATAAAATAATCTTTTATATTAATAAAAATAGTTATTCTAATTATAAAATAGTAAACAATAAAAATAAAAATAACTAAAAAATTATTTAAATAAATACTTAAAAAAAAAATCTTTAAATAAATAATACAAATAAAATTATTAAATAATTTTAATGTAAAAATAATAAAATAAATTTCAATAAAATAAATTTTAAATAAATAAAATTAGTCAATATATTTATAATAATATTTTTTTTGAAATATCTTGAAAAATTAAATAATAATAAAAATATATAATATTATAATGAATAAAATATATTTATGTGGTTCTATTTGTTTCTATATACATGAACATAAAATAGAAGGATATCATGCATGATATTGGAGGAATATGTAATTATTTTTATTAACAAACTAAAATTTTAAAGTTAAAGTTAAAAACTTAAAAGTTTATAGTTTAATTAAATTAAGTAAATCAAGATTCATTATAATTTATTTATTAGTTTTAATTTTAAAATTTAAATTAGTTAATTTTAATATACATATTTTATTTTATTATCTTATTTTGTTTTAAATTAATTTGGAAAATATTTTTAAAGATTAAAAAAAAATTGTGTTTGAATTTTTGTAATCATTCAATTCATTCCACAAAAACATATTACTTTCTTAAAATCTTCATGAAATTGTTATCTTTGTTTAAAGAATAGATCTACACTTCAAGATATAAGCCCCCAAACCCCTACATTATAACTATCATCTCTTAAGTCTTGCTACAAAATTAACATATAGAAATATTAATAACCATGATACTTTATTATTATTAATTTCATATAGAATTTTCTATATATAACAAAAAATAAAAAATCCCCACCATATCTTCACTCATACTATCTATCCATATGAGAGGAAGGAAAATTACCTCATTCCTCTTTTTGGAAATCATGGCTGCTACTTTAAAGACACTATATGCAAGGAGGGGGGAAATTACATAGGCCCCTCCTCATGGCTTGAAACATTTATTACATTTTTTTATCATGTTGGAAAGAAAAAGAGTGCATTCAATGTCATCCTCACATACATCACAACAACAATGCACATGCATATTAAAATTGACATTACAAAATAATTTTATCTTTATTCTGATAACCAACTTCCTAATGGTTTGATGTAGTCTACAAATATTATCACTCAAGTCATGGAAATGACTGGATTTTCAACCAAATACACCTCCACTTGATGTTTAACTCTTGATATATCATCATAAAATAAATATGTTCCTACATCCATTTATAATAAGTATACACAACTTAAATATTTTCACATGAAATATATTGTCTTCACACTAATTAATTTGGATCCAAATAATATTAGAAATTGCTACCATAATTATCATGAAGGGAGAACCACCCACCTCCTTTACACAAATAAATGTAAATCACAACCTCAAATCCATATTGGCAGTCTCCTTTCTCCAAATAGCATATGAAGTCTCCTAACATCTTCTCCCCTTCTGCTCTTTCCTTCTCCATATCCCCCTCTCCCTCCCCCTCCCACCTACTCTAGGTCTCCCACACTTGTTCATCTTTATTATTACCAAAGGAAGCTCAACCATTCTTCTAATTTTTCAATAAACAAAATAAAATAATTTTTAAATAAGTAAAGTAACTTCTTATGTTAATAAAAAATATTATTCTAATAAATAATAAAATAGACAATAAAAAATTAAAAAAGTTTAAATAAATATTAAAATAAAACAATTCTTCAAATAAATAATTAAAAATTAAATTATTAAATACTTTTAAAGTAAAATAATATAACTTGTCTATGAATAAAATAATCTTTAAATAAATAAAAAATTTCAATATATTTATAATAATATATTTCTTTTTACAAATTATATTTAGAGAATTTAAATAGATCATAAAAATATATAAACTTATAATGAATAAAATTATATTAAAAATATTTATGCTTCTATATACATGGGAATAAAATAGAAGGATACCATCCATGATATTCAAGAAATATGTTATTATATTTAGTAAAAAACCATCATTTTAAAGTTCAAATAAAAAACTTAAAATTTTAAAGTCTATCTAAATTAATAGTAAATCAATGATAATAATTTATTTAGTATATTTTACTTTAATATTTTTTTTTTTGTGCTAAAATTAACTTGAAAAATATTTGTAAAGATAAAAAAATGTTATGAAGTGTTTGAATTCTTATAATCATCCAATTTATTCCATAAAAAAATACTTTCTTAAAACCCTCATGAAATTGAATAGATTCACATGTCAAGATATAAACCTCCAAACTCTCTAAATTATTACTATCATATTCTTAGTTTACATGCTATAAATTTAACGTATAGAAATATTAATAACCATGATATTTTATTATTTTTAATTTTCATTTGGAATTTTTCATATATGATAAAAAGAAAAAACATTCCCACCATATCTTCATCCATACTATCTATCCATATGAGAGGAATGGAAAATTACCTCATCCCTCCCTCTACCAATCATGGTTGCTAGTTTTAGAACTCTATATGCAAGGAGAGGGGAAATTACATAGGCTTGTTGAACACATAGAATACTGAGGAGGGAGAATCAGTATTATCTAAAACCACTTAAACATTTAAACATTCATTCCACATAGCATATTTAATTTACAATAAGAAAGAAAAGAAATAATCAAAATCACATAACACATGGAAATTATATTTTTACATGGAAAACCCAAGAAGGAAAAAACCACAATGTGGATTACCTACCAAATATATTATAACCGGTTATAAGATATTACATAAATGCTCACTATAGGTGGAATCACTACCCATAGAATAAAGAAAATATAGAAGAGATTAGTGGCACACAACTGAGATTTGAGCTTTTATAATTGCATCTACAATATGTATGAGTTACAGTTCTATTGAAGCTCAATACACAAACTTTATACACTTCATACTAATATGCTCTAACACTATGCTTTGCTCTACCCTTGCATTAAATTCACACAATTTGCATCAAAAATACTTGTACATTCACTATCAACATCATCCAACACCTAAATGATCTTATACTTATATCCATTTCATCGCCAACATCAATTAGGTCAACCTAATTAGATGTATCATGAAAAATATAACTTGTCAGCTCAACATTCTATATTACACACCTTGTGACTTAATACAAAACATGTAAAGAATAAAAATAGGTTGATGTGGACCTATAATAGAACCCTTATAACATATCAACACTTGTCAAAAATACATAGCACCCCAAAGATACTGAGGAGGGTGAATCAATATTATCTAAAACCACTTAAACATTTAAACATTCATTCCACATAGCATATTCAATTTTCAATAAGAAAGGAAAGAAATAATCAAAATCACATAACACATGGAAATTATATTTTTATGTGGAAAACCCAAGAAGGAAAAAACCACAATGTGGATTACCTACCAAATATATTATAACCGGTTATAAGATATTACATAAATTCTCACTATAGGTGGAATCACTACCCATAGAATAAAGAAAATATAGAAGAGAGTAGTGGCATGCAACTGAGATTTCAGCTTTTACAATTGCATCTACAATATGTACGAGTTACAATTCCATTGAAGCTCAATACACAAACTTTATACACTTCATACTAATATGCTCTAACACTATGCTTTGCTCTACCCTTGCATTAAATTCACACAATTTGCATCAAAAATACTTGTACATTCACTATCAACATCATCCAACACCTAAATGATCTTATACTTATATCCATTTCATCACCAACATCAATTAGGTCAACCTAATTAGATGTATCATGAAAAATATAACTTGTCGGCTCAACATTCTATATTACACACCTTGTGACTTAATACAAAACATGTAAATAATAAAAATAGGTTGATGTGGACCTATAATAGAACCCTTATAACATATCAACACTTGTCAAAAATACATAGCACCCCAAAGATACTAGGTTGGCACCTATAAAGACCTAACAACAAATTTCATGAAGTGATCAATCACAAATGGACATGCGGACCTCAAACCGTCATGCCACTTAGAGCACATACTCTATTGGAACCCTTAAACACTTCCACAAATCTGTAAGACTAGATACCATTCCATAATGACGTGCAAACTAATCAAAACATACATCATGTACTAGAAACCATAGTCACTAGCAGACGAGCTATTTTGTCATTCATAACTTCTTCACCAAAGGAAGAACAATGCAAAAATCTATATTTAGATTCCTCTAACATCCAAAAAAATTACATTAGAACCACAACAAAATTCTTCAATACAGACTAATGCAGACCAAATTACAAGATGTTTTGTACGCTAAAATACCTTTTATGATTTAGCCAATTATTGACTTCAATTTTTTGCACATGATCAAACATTCGTGCAACTATGCACTGTATTAACATTTTTATGCATGCTCATGCTTCACCAATTGGTCTGCACATTGATCTTCATACCAAATCACAATGTTGACATCAATGCCAACACTATATCTACATACTATACAAGCCCTGCTCATACTCATGCTCATGTTGCCAATAGACATATCAATGATAAAATCTTTAATATTTCAACAATCTCCACCTTTGTCATTGATGAAAAAATTCCAAAATTTCTCTCCAAAACTATTCTCCCCCTTTTGACATCAAGGGCAAAGGGTGCATACATATGTTATGTTCTTTTCCCTCCCTTTGACACATATCTTCTCCCCCTTGCATAACTTACATGATTTTTCATTTATTAGATTACACAGATACTCACATACTCATGTGCTCCCTCTAATTGATATATACATGTATCCAAGAGAGTAAAAAATTGAAAAACTTTACTAACACCCCGTAAGAGTGTTATCCAACAAATTCGATCAAATTTTGCATTGGAAAACTTTCACTGAACATCTACAATGATACGGCGAAATATGACTATGAAATTAAAAATGTATAATAGGAAAATCAATATACACCAATAATTAGAAGAAGTATTTGACACCTGCAAATTCTCAAGGTGTTCTTGACTATCTTTCTTTCCTTCTTCCCAACCTTTCTTGGCTAGGCCAAGCATGCAGCTTTGAGTCTCGAACTCGATAAGAAGTTATTCACCATCATCTAGAGTGTTGGGTACCATATTTAACTTCATTTATTTGTCTGCACTCATCAGGGCACTAGAGATAGGTGTGAATTTTGCATTTACAACTCCTTGAGATGTTCAAACTGCACAATTATCTTCTCTTTTTATACTTGCACTTCCAAGAACTACTCATGCAAATTCTCAATTATCGTCCTTGTGCTCCCATCAATATCTTATGTCAGATCATAGGCACCAGATTCCTTATCAATTTGGGACTCAATGGAGTCCATATCATCCTTAATACTTTTGGTGGAGCTAGGACACTTCATTCAAAATTGTAACAACATCTTGGCTTTCACAACACATAATTTTACACATCTGTGAGATTATCTTGAAATTTACTATGTGCAATGGCACAATTCTTTCAATGTTTTTGTTAGTAGTTGCCAATGTTTCTCTACACTAGTGAATGCAACAGAAAACATTGGTGGTCCTAACTATCATATCATCACAAAAACATTTTACTTTATATTTTGGAAAGAGTTTTGTGAATTTCAATTTTTTTAAATCTACATATCCAATATCTCATTGCAAATTTTTTTCTAGATTTGGTTTGTGCCTGGCATCTTTTGCTAGCATTGTTCTTCCTTTTGATTTTTCTTTTTCGTATTCTTATCCATAATGTAGAGAAAAATTGGCCAATTATAATTTTGATGGTTTTAAAAATTAAGTTGGAGATATGATAAGAAAATTTTCAATTTGAATTTTTTAATTCCCATTGTGCAATTATTTGATCTGAAATTTTTTTCTCAATATTTTCATCATGTGGCTCTCTAAAAAATATTGTTGGAAATTTCATCTCTTTTGCATGTTTGTCTTGAAATATTAGAGGTTGTTTTCCTTCTACTGGTGCAATTTTAATGATTTTGTCTTCTATACAATATATAGTTCTTGACTTAGTAAATCCATGTATTAAGGTGCCTATTTCCATTTCCATGTTATTGCTAGTATCATTTCCATTGTCATTGTCACTATCACTTGATGAAGAGTTAGTAATTACAATCCATTCTTTTGAATGATACAAAAACTCATGCCAATTTTTGTTCAGTTTGACATTTTGCATTTTGTATAACTTTGTTTTACACAATTCATTTAAAGAATTCATAGTAACATTTGGTCATACTCTACCTTTTTAGTATGCATTTGCATATTTTAAGTGTCTTTAATGCAATAACAATTGTACATGTTTCATTCGTTGAGTGTAGAAAACTTTTTTGTATAATGTTCATGTCTGTTGGCATATTGATAATAGTTCCATTTGGTTCTATTTGAGATCTCTTATGTCCTAGTTTCCAAATTTTCACAAAAGCAATTCAAAGGGACACAATTTTTTTTTCAAGTTCAGAAAGTCTACTTGTGTATTGTAGTGGCTTGTTTGTTTTAATATGTTCTAGTGTTGCATATAGTGGTTTTTTGTTTTGTTGCAATTTTCAATTACAAAAGTTGCATATTTTTTCCCAAATAATTCCTTTTTCCTTTTGAAAAGTAAGTCATATGTTTCTTTTGTTTCTTTGCATAAATTTATTACTTCTTTTTTGAAATGTAGTTGGCCACAAATTGTGCACACATGTTGAGGTGTGTCTTCTATTTTTCCATGTAATATTCTATTGGTGTTTTTCTTTTCCTTTTGGAATTGTCTATGCAATGCATTCTAGTTTCTTTACATATTTGTTGTTTAATTTTACGAAGTGAGTTATGGAAAATTTCAGTCAACTCATTTGTCTTTTGTGTAGTGCTGCTAGTCTCTACATGTTTAGTATTTTGAATGGACTGTTTTATTTTATTCAAACTAATCTTATGTTTTTCTTTAATCATTGTCATTTTTTGTGATTCTTCTGTGTAAATGTCATTTTTCATTATTATCTCTACCCCACATGGCATATAATGCGTATGCATGTCACTAACTTTGTAACACATTATATTGTATAGTTTTGTTGGTTTGACACATTTGCCTAATATTTTGTACAAGACATGTTATTGTTTGTTATCCAAAATTTTATTTTTATTTCCAAAATGTAAGATAGTCATTGAAGACATACATCACATCATTCAATTCCACTTTGTTCAAATGGGTTTCCAACTTTTGTAATAAATGTTTTCCAATTTATTACATCAGAACTATTAACCAAGTCATAGTTGAGACATGTTTCAAGGCAATCCTTTGCCACTTTGTCTCTATGGAGCATTGCATTGCAAAATATTGAGTCATGTATCATCTAAGACATTCACTATCATATTCATGTTTTTT
This sequence comes from Sequoia sempervirens, assembly GCA_007258455.2. Lineage (NCBI taxonomy): Eukaryota > Viridiplantae > Streptophyta > Pinopsida > Cupressales > Cupressaceae > Sequoia > Sequoia sempervirens. The sequence continues at coordinate 15,341 of VDFB02126444.1, forward strand.
CAAAATAGATATACTCTTCAAAAGTTTGTAACCATAGTTTGATATTGATAATGCATTTTTACATAGTTTGGACATTGTACATATTGAATTTTCCTGTACAAAAAAAAATTGAATTTTTTTTTATTGTTTACTTTGGTGAGAATTTTGTTTTATTGGCTTTTTTCTTTTTCAACATAGGATTTTGATCATGAAACAAAATAGATATGTAGGTATTTATGAATTCTCATTGAAATGCAAGTATTCTCTTTTCCTTGATAAATACCAAATACATATTTGAATATCTAACCATTTAGCTAGTCACTTAATGCAAAATGATTCTCCCCAAAGGCTAGAATCATTCTAACTTGGATTTGGAAGTGTAGATATTTGCATTCATTGCAAACATGTACTAACATAATTAACTCCATGCAATACATTTAATGTTAATGGGTCTAGTTCATATCTATATGAAAATAAAGCTTTAGGATCTTTTCTTGTTAGATAGTTTATAAAATGGTCAATTGTTCTATTTCCTAGTTGCATAGATGTGTAATGCATGTGTAATAGTAATTGGAAAGAGTCAAAAAGGAAATCGCCTACATTGTATAGAAAAGGGCTTATTTTAAACATATTATTTTTCAATACTATGTCAATTAACATATATTTGTCTTTCTTGATTCATAATTCTCTGCATCTATGATACTATGCAATTTAGATTTTTATGTTGATATTCCATGGTTACACGAATTTGACATTGAAGCTTTTGAATTATTCTCTTCATTTTTTGGAGTGTTTAGATTGGTTAAACTGTTGTTCATATGGCTTTCTTTTTCTTGAGAAAAGTGGCTCAAAGTGTCCATTAGTAGGATTTTGATCATGAAACAAAATTGAATATGTACTACTTTGTGAATTTTCATTGAAGTGCAAGTACTTTGTCTTGTGTGTTAAAGACCAAATACATATTTCAATATTTAACCACTTTGCTAGCCATTTAATACAAAATAAATCTTCCCAAAGGTCGTATTCATTACAATTTGGTTTTTGAACTGGAGATAGTCTCATACGTCACAAGTATGTATTAACATCAGTAACTCCATGCAAACATTTCAATGTTTGAGGATCTAGTTCATATGTATATGATAATAAAGTATTAGGATCATCTCTTGCTAGACAATTTTGAAAATGATCAATCATACCATTTTTCAATCCTACAAAAGTGAACTACATATTTAACAGAAGTTGCAAAGAGTCAAAAAGGAAATTGCCTATGTTGTATAGAAATGGACTTGTTCTGAAAAGTTTATCATTTTTCAAAACTATGTCTATTGTTTCTTCTTTAGTCCTATGTATTGGTTCATAATTATCTACATCTATGATATTATGCAATATTTTTTTTATTCAAGTTTTTCTTTCATCCTAAAATAATCATTTATCATATAAATATATTATACTATTATATAAATATAATATAATATAAATTTGAAGCTAACTTTAATTAAGCTATTTTTTTTTGTTATTAAAAACTTGGTTTAAGGATCTACGAACCATAAAATGGGAGACCATGTGGTTGAGGAAAATCCTAATGAAGAAGAAGACAATACATTAGCTACAAGAAAGAATAGAGATACATGCATTGACAAATTTGAAACCACCAAATGTAGACATCAACAAAATCAAGGAGGGTGGAGCTTGATGTCATTCTGCAAGATTTTATAGAAAACATAAGGGAAGTTAAACCACCAAACATTATCAGCCTCCCTAGTCCTAGACAACAAATTCACCCCATAATTGGTAGCCTAGTAGGCAACCCGATTTCCAGATCTTTTAATGTGGGTAAAAAAGATATCCTCAAAGTCACGTTTAGAAAAGATTATAACCTCCACTATGGTTCCAAGCTTCCAGTTCTTCAGTCTCTTCCCTTGTATGGCTTCAATCAAAATTTTTGAGTCCCCTTCCAACCAAAGTTGCTTTTAGCCATAGTTCCTAGCAAGAGAAATCCCTTTCCACAAGGCCCAAACTTCCGCCCAATTGTTTATTGAGTTGCCACAACCAAGAGAAAAGAGTCCCAGAGGTTGACCCATCGAGTCCTTGAAGACACCACCATTGCCAGCAACCCCTGGATTGCACTTTCCAACACCATCAATATTTAACTTAATCCAACTAGCATTAGGTGCCACCCAATCCACATTGGCCTTATTTGGCTTCCTAGTGTGAGTATTGGTTGTCAACCATCTGAAGTAAGGCCAAGTATTGGCCCAATGAAATTCTTGAATAGATATGGAATTAAACTTCTTGTTATGGACTTGACTAAGATCTGCCATGGAGCTCTCCACCAAGTCCAAAACTTTGTCAGCCACCTTTTCCTATTCAAGAAATATTCTCTGGTTTCGTTCGAGCCAAATATTCCATATGATCAATGATGGAGCAATCATCCAAATAAATTGTATCCCTAGGGTCTTAATCTTCAAGGACCAATAGTCAAGCAATAGGGGGACACCCCTAGGGAGAACCCATGATAACCCCTAGTGGTTTAGGAATAGAGACAAGACCCTCATCGCATAAGGGAAGAGAATAAATAAATGATCATTCTTTCTTCATTGCACAAACACAACACAAATCTCAAGGGACCAACTTTTCCTAGCTTCTGCAATCTATCCCATGTAAGAGCTCTTCACTTCTAGGCAATCCAAAGGAAAGCATTGGATTTCGAGAGGCCCAACTTCCACTAGATACACTTCACAAAGGGGGAGGGATCACCATTACCAAAGAAACAATTATAGGTAGCTTTGACCATGACCTTACCACTTCCATTAATATTCCACACAAATTTGTCTTCAGTAAGATTATTCCAAATAGGCCACCTATTGAGTTTGAAGGATAGGGTATTGCAAACCTTAGAAAACTTAGGAGCTAGTGGAGCAAGTTGCTTCCAAGAATATAAACCACTAGTGCCATCAAAGTAGTTGAAAACATGGACACCCATCATGCCTTCAAAGTGGTGGACCACAGGGAGTGCAAGGAAGGTGAGGACTGAAGGGCTTGATTCTCAAGCCAATGATCATGCCAAAATCAAATATTCCTATCATTTCCAAATCTCCATATGATGTTTGAGGCAATGAGGTTGATGCAAGACTTTAAAAAATTCCAAATACTAGATCTTGCAGGTAGGATAACACTGAATAAATTATCAGGGTCATTATCCAAGTATTTAGCCTACAATAGTATACTCCAAAGACTACTACTCTCTAAGTATATATGCCAAACTAGCCTAACCCCCAAGGATTTATTCATATTGATACACCTTCTCAGACCCAACCCACCAGAGTCGCGAGATTTGCAAACCTTTAACCATTTCAGCATATTGTATTCAAAGGCATTGTCACTGCCTCTCCAAAGGAAGGAGTGTTGGGTTCTCTCCAAGATGAAATCCATTTTTCTAGGAATTTGAAAGAATGACAGTGTACACAAGGATGGAAACCAAGGAAGACTTAATGAGAGTGATCTTCCTAGCAAAGGAAATCCAATGACCTTTCCATGTAGTGAGCTTGATTTGCACATGATCCACCACTGCGCTCCAATCAACAACTTTAGTTCACTGATAGAGGAGGGGCATACCAAGATATTTTCTTGGAAGGTTGTCCTTCTCAAATCCCAAGATGTTTTGGATATCTAAACTTTCCAAGAAATTTTGTTTTAGAAAGAAGATTCTAGATTTGGAGCAATTCACCACTTGATCGGCAGTAGACTCATAAAGGGAGAGAATCCGTTTAAGGCACCTGGCTTCTCTAGCAAAGGCCTCACTGAAGAGAAGTGTGTCATCCACAAATTGAAGATGTGTGATGTTAGTAAAGCCACATAAAACCTACAAGATGGCGAGAGATCCCATGTTGGCTTCAATCTTGATAGTTCTTCCAAGAGCCTCAACAAGGATGATAAATAAGAAAGGGGATAAGCGGTTCCCTTGGCATCGCCTGTGCCTAGCAGAGAAGGGCCTTGAAGGCAAACTATTTTCAAGAATTGACAAGGAGGTAGACGAAATGCAGCTAAACACCTAATCACACCATTCCTCTACAAAGCCAAATTTGTGCAAAACTTTGATTAAGAAATCCCATGAGACTCTATCAAAAGCTTTGTTCACGTCAAGTTTGATAAGCATTCCTTCTTTCTTTCTCAAATTTATGGAATGAATTGTTTCATGTTCCATGATAATCTCGTCTGAAATCTGCCTCCCTTTTAAAAAGCCACTTTGCTCCTATGAAATAACCCTCTCCAAATAGCCCTTGAGACAGTTCACCATGGCCTTGGAGATGATCTTATAAATTATGTTACATAAGGCAATAGGCCTAAAGTTGTTAAAAGTATGAGGGTTCCTTGTCTTGGGGATTAAGTCTATAAAGGTTTCGTTCCATGATTTTTTCATAGCCTTCCTACACCTGCATTCTTCAACTACTTTCCAAATGCCTTCTCCAACAATGTCTGAAAATATTTGAAAGAATTCAGTGTGGATCCCATTTGGGCTTGGAGCCTTCCTAGCTCCTAAGGAAACAGTGGCAAGAAGAATCTTATCCAATGAGAAGGGGGTGAGCAACAACTTGTTTTGGTTGAGGAAAATCAGATTAGAAATATCCTCAAGAAGGGCATGTTGGGCGGCTTCATCAACTTGGGGAGGGGATTCCAAGAGGGAAGCAAAGAAATTCCTACTCTCATTTCTTATTGCAGCAACATCATCAATGAAAGAACCTTTAGCCTTGTTAATTGACAAAATTTTGTTCTGTTGCCTTCTTATTTTGGTGGATAAGTGGAAGACCCTTGTTTTTCATTCCCCTTCACACAACCACTTCACTTTGGATTTTTGTTGCCAAAAGATTTCCTCCATTCACAACACCCACTCATGTTTAGATAACAAGTCTTGTTCCCTTTCCTTAAGCTATATCGAGTAACCATTGGTGGAATTTTTTTGCACAACCTATTGTAAATCAATCTCAATCTTGTTCTTCTCCTCAAATAATTTTCCCATAACCTCCTTGTTCTAAGGTTTGATTTTCCTTTTTAGTTTTGCAATTTTCTATAAAAGAACATAATTTTTATGGCCTTTTAAATCCTTACTCCACCAAGCCCGCAACACCTTTTCAAACTCTGGGTGGTCGTACTAGAAGGGTTCCATCTTAAGGGGGTCCAAGAGGCTTTGTGTTCCCACTGAGGGACAGGGAGATGGGTTGGTGATCAAAGCCTTTGAACTAGAACACAAAAGACATGAAGGTTTCTTGGTCTATCAGCCACTCATAATTGATGAAGAATATGTCCAATCTACACATAATGTTGTCCTCATCCACTCTCTAGTTATTCCATGTAAACTAGCTAGACTTGGGGCAGATATTAGCCAAAGATAAATCCTCAAGTAAACTACCTAAACTTAGAAGAACCAATAGTGGAGAGAACCCTACCATGAAAATTTTCACTTGGGCTAAGCATGGAATTAAATCCACCACCAATAATCCATTCCTTGGACTCATGCACCCTTCTCATACCTCAGATATAATCCCATACACCCAATCTATTAGGTTTAGAGTTGGGCCCATACACATTAGAAACTAGACAACTACCCCCAACCTTGAAGTTGTTGTCTATAACAAAAAGACAAAAGTGAGACTCATCTGTAACCTACCCAACCCAACTCAATAAATTCCAAAGGATTACAAGACTTCCAATAGAGTCATTAGCATCCACGACAACCCCATTGCCATGGCACCAAATCCTGGATAGGATCTCCAAAAACTTGCTTGTGTCAACCTTTGTTTCTTGTAAGAAAACATCAGGAGCTTCAATGGAAATTATCCGCTTTAATATGCACCATTTTTTGGGGGCGTTGATTCCTTGAATGTTCTAGCTTACAATCTTCATAAATAATTTCCCTTAAGGAGGTGCATGCCTCTAGTTTTAACAAATATTTTTACTGATTTATGAGATTGATTTTCTAGATTCTTGAGGGCTTGGAGTTTTTTCTTCATAGCTTCTGAGTTTCTACCCTTGGAGCTAGCACCTCCTATATCTAGGATAGTCTGAGGCCTATTAACCAACTTTTTTTCCCTCATTATAACCATAATCTAGATATTTTCCTTATCTATTGTGTCCTCATCACTGTCATATTTTTTGATCAACGTCCCAGGGGTAGGGGAGAAAGTAATTTTTTTGACACTCTATTATCCAAAACCTCATTTTTAGTTTCTAGTAGAGCCTTTAACTGATCAAAACCACTATCCTCATCATTCTTGAAAGGAACAATTGAAGACATGTTCTTAATCCTAGTCATGTCACCTGTAGGCATGCCCTTATCGTTCTCAATGCCAAATTGGGATTCTAAAGTAGAGAAAAAATGAGTCGAGGAATCAGATGTAGCCACAAGCTTGGCCAAACACTTCTAGGCCATATGCCCAAATCTGTCGCACCTAAATCACCATAGGGGAAGGCCTTCATAGTTGATTTCAATCATTGAGTCAACAAGCCTGAGTGCGATTTCACTGAGGGAACCAAGGGATTCTCTAAATTGATC
>VDFB02126446.1:0-69933 GCA_007258455.2 Sequoia sempervirens
TTGGTAAAGAATTTCAGTCAAGAGAAGATGAACAAAACATTCTTCATTTGTTAGAACAATGTTTGAGACAAGTGAAGCAATCACCTTCAGAGAAAATGGAGTTGGCACTAGCTCCTACAGTGAATTTTTTGAATCAGCCCTATTGGTTGGGGCATCCTGATGAAGAAACCAAGCTACTGATTTCTTCCTGTTTCATGGAGATAATAAGAATTGTAATTCCCCAATTGCCCTATGATGTCGAAACTATGAAGACCATATTAAATATGTTAGTGGAAAGTTTTCAAGACCTTGATGAAATTGATAGCAATCAGTACTCCAGAAGAGCTACTATATTGAAGATGTTTTCTGAACTCAAAACAAGTATTTTGTTGGTTGAATTGGGTATGCAAGATCAAATATATTATTTGATCCATTACCTCTTCATTTCAACTTGGAGTGAACAAGAAGAGGATGTAGTTGCAGCAATGAGAAACATTTTAATTTTAACTATCAATGAGATGGATGACATTCCAAAATCCGTCTTAACTTATCTATTAAACATTCATGAACAAGAAGGAAATAATTCCTCTACTGCTGGTATGTTGATCAGAGATTTGTTCATTCGGTGTGATAGAAAATTGAAGCCACACTTGAGGAAGGTAAAGCAGAAAAATGAGGTAGTCATTAATGCAGAAGTCAGAAATAAAATGTTGTTTCTCAATGATTGTAAGGCTGTTTCTTAAGAAGATACCTTGGCAAATGAGGAGATTAAGTTAGAGTCCCAAAATACATCCCTAGACTTGCATGGGATGGGAAATAATGAAGATTATTATGGTAAGAAGATCATTACAGCAGTCTTGAGTCCTAATAAGGATTCAAGCAATGAAGATCTCGAGACAAATGGCTTCTCAAAAGATGCTGGTGGAACAGTTGTGTGGGATAAGTACGTTGAAGAAGAGCAAGATGAAGCAAATACTAATGGTGTCTTTGAACCAGCTTATGACCATTATGAAAGTGAGGTTGTTGATGGTGATTCCAATGTGTTTTTATCTCCTTTTATTGAAGATTTAGTGAAGGATAATTCTCTACTTTATGCTGAGCCAATTCCATATGAAGAATTATTGACAAGTGTCCAAGAAGACTTCTTTGGTATGTATGTGGGCACTAATGATAAAATCAGCAACACATCTACTCAAGATAATTTCATTGAAGAAAAGAATGACAAAATATTCAAAGCAACCAGCTTTGATGATTCTTTAATCCGATATAATGCTAGTGACTGGAGTGGTAGTGGGTTTGATTATCAAACTACATCTGTGGAGAAAGTTATAGATGAAGATTTCAGTTCAAGTGGGTTGAGGAGTGACTCATTCAAAGAGTCAATAGTTCAAGAGGAGCATGATGATCTCTTTCCTATTGATCATTGCAATCAAACCTTTCACATTTGGGATTCGGGTGCGATGTCACCAAGGTATGATAAAGAACCAGAGTGGGATAAATTCCCCTTTGATCCTGATGAAGTTCAAAAATCAGTTTGCAATGCAAGTAATGAAGTGATCTTTGGAGGAGAAGTTGCAGCAATGGCTAATGAGAAAGTGATTTCTTATGTTGAAGAGAAGAATGTTTTAAAATCAGCAAATGATTTGGATGCCTTTCAAAATTACGCACAAGAAGAGTATGAGAACTTGAAAGGTCAAGATAGAGGTACTAATTTGTTTGAAGAAGTTGTTGACAAGCCTTCGATTCAGGAGATATGCAGTGATAAGATTAGAAAGGAGGCTGATTTTGAAAATCATGTCAAGGAAAACAAATCAGAAAAATTGATGTTTGATGAGCATAGCTTCTTTGCTGATTGGGATCAAGGGCCTAAAGAGCTGCAAGTTTTGAAGGATAATTTATTGGTTTCAAAAGAGAAGATTGTTAAAGTGTTATCAAGATTTGATAGCACATATCACTTCATTGAGGAACTTTGCTGGAAGTTTCAATTTGAAGAGAAACTAAATGGAGTTAAAGATGGAGACTCTCTTTCCAAGATGCAATCTATCAAAGAGGCATTGGAATCCATAAAGTCAGATTATTTGCATTTGCTCTCAGATAGGGATAATGCTATTAAGTTTGCAGAGGAGACCTATGATGCCTACCAAGAGAAGGAGGAAGAGATGGATAGGCTTTGCCTTGATTTTACCTTAGCTCATCATTCTTTATACAAAGCAGAAAATCATTCATCTATTGCAGCTACCCTTAAGGAACAAGAAGTTAATACAAGGATTATGGAGATCAAACAAATAGTTGAAGGAATAAATGAACTCCATAATGATGAAACATTGCGTAATGCCAAGATGATCCCATATGTTGATGGTGATTGGAAAGTACATCAAGAGTGTGAACTCTTGAGTTGGGAAGAGACTTTGCCACAAGAAGGAATGGTTTGCAGCTATGCGATAGATGTTTTAACGGATAATGAATGTAGTATTCAGCATGCTACACTTTGTGGGTCGGCAACTAATGGTGAGCATCCACAAGTTGAAAAAGATGAGTTTGAATTCTATGAAGACACCAACGAAAGGGATGAAGATAATATTTTTGAGAACAACAGTCCATTATCTTCACATGATTTGGATAATCATAAGGTGATAGATATTTTCTATGAAAGTGTGCCATGTTTTGTGAGTAGTAATCATCAAGGGCATTTTGATAATGAAAGCATAAGTGGGATCAAGGATGAAGTCTTCACATGGGAATTGTGGACTCAAGGAGATTTCTTTAGCGTTGGCTTCAAGGTGTCAATAAAACAAGTCTTGGTAGCTGCTGGTTACTCTATTGCAGCGGCAAAGAGTGAAGTTTCTAGACTTATTACTCATGAAGTTTGGGAGAAAGATGGACCAAAACAAATTATTTACTTTCTTGACAATCTATCTCTTGGGTTGAGTGATGTTTTGGCTCACCCTAGTCCTTTGGGGAAATGGGAATTATGGACAACATTTGTTCTGTGCTCCATTGATGTTGATGTTTTCATGGATGGGCTACATGGGTTTATCAAAGAAGACACTAACTTCTTGAGTTTGCAAATTGCTTTGATTAACACTTGGAGAACTGTGGTGTTCTCTTTTTGGTGCATTGGGGAACATTTCCAGTTGGGTATGCATGCTTGGGATCCTCAACATGGCTTGATGGAGATTGTTACAAGTGGAAAGATGAATCATTGGAGAGATACGGGTTCAATTTTTAGATTCTTTGATGCTGTCCCCATCCTTATTAACCATTCGATGGTTCTTTTTGCACATCGACCGATGGATTGGGAAGAAATATCGAACAAAAGATGTTTTTATTTTGGGTTGGAGTTCCTTGAGAGGATGTGTCCAGCCTTGGGCATGAGTTGTGATATTATAGATGCTAATTTCCAGTTTTGCAGCAATCCTACAACCCCTTGCATGCTGATTTTCCTAAAATCAAACTTTGAGTGGTTCATTTCAGTTTTCATAGGCAGCTGGTACATTCATTTTTCCTCTTCACAACCTCTTTTTAGTGATGATTTTTGGCTTCCAAAGTGGGTAATAATGTTTCATAGTGATTCAGATCAGTATTGGATGGTGTTCAAGTTATGTTCTAGTGGCTTTCTTTGTACAATCTCTTGCACTAGTATTTGGGGCAGCGAACCTTTGTTTGATTTGGTTCAACTTTTTGAGACTTTGAGGGAGAGATTGGTGGAAGTTTTCAGAGTTTTTCTTGAATATGTCAGAATTACTCAGAGGAGGCATTATACATCCTTAAGGAGCTTTGAGGATGCAGTTGCTATGACTTGGCAAAGAGCTGTTTTTTCCTTTGCAAATAGCTATGATGGAATCACATTTGCTGTTGTGATTTGGTTTGATGCTTTGAGGAGTGATGTTGATGAGAATATTTTTGAGTTGTTTAGATTATTCTTCTTTGTTCTCAGAATGGTGATTGACATTGACATTGCAGATGTTAATTCCTCAGAGTTTATTGAGCATGAGACGCTGCTAGATTTTGATTCAATTCCTTCTATGTTGTTCGATTTGAATTTCAGGCATGTTATCACTTTGAGGTTGCAAGGATGGTTAGTGCAGTTTTAGTGCAATGATTTCATTTGTATGATCAGAGTAGAGCAGCATCAGCATGGTGGGGTTTTTCAAAGATGGACATGGGACCCCGGGATCCTATATGTTTGGTGGGATCAGTTTGGAGTGTTGTGGCATTGCTTGAGGACAAGCAATTTTGGGAAGGGCGGACTGTAATGTCCCCATTTTGGCCATACGCTCTTCTTTGACTGATAGCCTATTTCTGGAAATCCGTAGGTTGATCAAAAGTGAAATTAGGGTTTCCTTGCTTGGAGGTTTGTGGCATTTCTAGGTATTTACTATTTTTAGTAAATACCAATTTTGGCATGGTTCAGGCTTGTCACTTTCATTAAGTCTTGCTTCCAAACCGCTGTTGGTTTTGACGTAAACTTACTATTTTGGCTGGCTATTTTTAGTAAGTCTAATTTTGGCAGTGGCATCATCAGCAGTTCAACTCAAGTCATCTTGTTATCCATCGATCTCAGTTTGGCTTTGGGTTTGGTTTTCTCCATGGATCGAAGTTTCGTGACTTAGTCAATTTTCATGTCTTGAAGTTGTACCCCATGCCTAGGCTTGATGACTTCAAGTTGTTTTAAAGAAGGGGACATAAGGTCAAGTGAGCATTTAATTATTTAATAAATGCTTTATTGTTGCAATATGAAATGGATGCCTAAAGGGAAGTTGAATGATATTTTATTATTTCAAAAGTAAAAGGCAAAAAGGTGGCGTCCCTTTTGAAGTTGATTCAACTTCTTGGAATTTGAAGAGTTCTTGTTGCTTCATTTGCCAACTAAAGCTTATATATTTGCTTGTTTGAAGAGCTGATTATCCAATGTTTATGCTAATGTTATGCAGTCGGAATGACAACTTGTTTTTTACTTCGAGGGATGCTTACCTCCTAGTTCCAATCCAATTTCGTGTTTGAAAGATAACACCTAGTTGGTATTATTGCTGCTTCTCAATCAGACTAGCAGATTGTGCTTCAAAATTGGTGAATTTTGGTGAGAACTTCAGTTTTTATGTTGCTGGTGTATACACAGCTGAAGGTGGTTTTCATTTACAGCTTTTGGTATGAATTTATTTTGGTTATGGGTATTTGATCATTGCATTTCTATGATAATGGCGACCATATTTGGAGGTTTTCAGATTTTAATTCCAAGTTTATGATTTTTCCAAGAGAAATCGCCCCTCTACAGGGCCGTACCATCTCATGAGTGCTTTGGGATTCGTGCAAGAATAATATCTTGAGTTTTTGATGCAGTTTTGTAGTTTGAGTTTGGGTGCCATCCTCCTAGAAGGTCTTTGCAAAACATTTCAGCTTATTCGGAGGTATTTAGAAGGAGTTGTGAACATTTTTATGAGTTTGCTGTTTGCTGATAGACATTTCCAGATTGCAGATTTTTATATCAGACTTGTTAGTTTTTGATATAATGCTGGTTTGAGCTACATTTTTATATCATTATTGTATTGTAAGAGTTAGAGGAAGTGTTACTCTAACCTTTGATGGATTTGGAAGCATATCTTTCTTATTTGCAGCTGTTTAATTCATTGTAAAGCTGATTAGTAGTACTAACAGCTATTTATTTTATTTGCTGCAATTACTTGTTGTAATTTCATACATTTGTAACCCCTGGATGGTTTACCGCCAGTGTGGAGAAAAAACAATTAATCTCTCTTTAGTCACCCACTGTAAAGTGGCGAATTCCCACTCATAAGTGGATGCCCGCCGCAGCAGATGAATTAGTTTTGTATTGTAATGTTTTTCCCCCCACTGTTCAAGTGGTAGCGTGGAAATTCTCATGGCTGGTTCACCGCCTATTTATTTCAGTTTTCAATTAATAACTCCGTCATATGTTAGCACCTCGCCCTCAGTGGGATCTTGAGTGCACATTCTTGATGTTGAGTTTGTTTCATTTCAAGTATTGTTCTTTAATTTCTCCGCCATATGACAACACCTATCCTTCCTTGGGATTGAGTGTGCATTCTTGCCGTTGAGTTCTTTCAAGCTTGGATTTTAGTTTTGATGCTAACGCTAATCAAGTTGGTAGTGTTGGCTTGTGTTATGATAATTCAAGAAAAAAAATTGGTTGGCATATTTCAGCAGCTACTCCAAAATGCGCCCTCCTCACAGGCATGATTGAAAATTTTCTTAGTGAAGATATCCTGCTCATGCTTCCATATGCGCCCAACTTGCCTTGGGAATGTGAAGAAAATATTCTAAGTTAAAATTTCATCCACCTCCCTATGCCAAATGCGCCCAAGAAGAAAATCTAAGGCGAGGGCAAGAAAAGTGGCTAAGTATAGCTCTCATCCACCTCACATGGCAAAATGCGCCCAGCTGCAAGAGCCAAGCATGAAAATTTTCTAAGTATCAAGCAATATCCTCCTCCTATGGTAAAATGCGCCCATCTTGAGAGAAAGTCAAACAAGTCAAAGAGTTTCATCCTTCATCACATGCAATATGCGCCCAAGTGAGGCCATGTAGAGACAAAAAGAGGAAGCCCAAAGGTCACATGTTGGGCGTTGTAAATGCCTCATCCTTCATCACATGCAATATGCGCCCATCTTCTAACAAGCTGAAATGCGCCCAAGGAGAAAGTCAAAAGGGTCAACAATTTTCATCCTCCACCATGCCCAAAATGTGCCCAAGAGGAGTTAACAAGAAAGAAGTCAAAGGAGTCAAAGATTTTCATCCTCCTCACATACTCAAATGCGCCCAAGAGAGGGCATGTGGAGACAAAAATGAAGAAGCTTAAGAGTCACAAGTCTAAGGCGTTGAAAAAGATTCCTCCCTCCTCAACAAGCTGAATGCGCCATGCAAGCTAAGAAAAGACAAAATGTTGACTTCCATCTCCACCCTTTGAATGCGCCCATGCAAGGTTGGTGGATGTGATAATATTTTAAGGTAAAGATGAAGATTCCAAGGTGTGGAAATTTGAAGCCCCCCCCTTTGAATGCGCCTTTGACTTGTGGAAAGGCTGAAAAGTGTGCTAAGTATAGAAAGTTTGAAGTGAGGGCTTCCATATGCGCCTAAGGGGTTGAGGAAGAGGTTTGAATATTTTTCTAAGTGTAAACTTTAAGTAAGACATGGCATTTGCGCCTAAGCCTAGGAGGCCTTGAAAACTATTTTAAGTGGTGGAAAATGTTAGCAGGACTCCCTAAGTACGCCCAAGGTGATAAAACAAAATAACTAAGGCGTTGGAAATTGCCAAGTGATGAAAAAAGTATAGAGGGTATTGGAATTTAAATATTCCCCATGACATGATATGTGCTCTCAAGGCGTTTAAAAAGAAAAAATTTCTAAGTGAATTTCCTCACCACGGGTAGAGTGATTGAAGGTGAATAAAAAATTTCTAAGGCAAATTCGAAGTGCTAAGTGATTTTAAATATTTTTCTAAGTGTTATCAAAATTCCACCTCTCTAGAGGAAAAACGCCCAAGTCTGGTGAAGTGATGAAATTTCCTGGATACAAATGAATTTGCCGGAGATGAAGTCAAATGATGCCAGCTACACAGGGCCAATGAGAAATTTCAAGTCAGAGCAAAGAAATACTTCAAGATCGAAGAACAAAAATAAATTTGTTGAATTTTTTTTTTTTTTTTTCTAAGGTGGAAAATTCAAAAAAATCAAATGAACCCGTTCGTTGTATACCCATGAATTCGATAAGTTCTGAAGAAAATTTTCTTTTGGGTATCAAACATCTTCGACAAGGAATGGATTTTAAGGTCTCCTGCACTTTGCCGAGGCCTTCAAGGTGAATATTTTTGATGGGCACCAGGTTGATGAATTTTCCTAAGGGAAAATTTAAAATTTTTCTAAGGCAAGGGATAAAATGTGTTAAAATGCCTTGGTAGATGAATTTGAAAATGATCACCTAGATAATTTTTGATCAAATTCCTGATGAAAGGATTTCTTCTCAAGTCTGAGTTGGATGAAATATCAGAGTGAAGTATGCCCAGGCAAAAGATAAGATGGGTTGGAAATTTGGCCTAGGCATGAAGAATTTGAGGATGAAGTTGGCTAGTGAGGACGATGAACGCTTGGAAGTTGGAGCGTGAAAATCAGGTAAGTAAGTTAAGTTTATATTATGAAGTGTTCTAATGCTCTTCTCCTTGCTTGTTTTGCAAGAGGAACGTCGAGACCAAGCGGTGATGACTTAAAGTGATGAAGAAAATAATCCAAGATGACATTTCAACCTCGAAGGAAGAAAAGTTGCAAGAAAATGGCTAAGTGTTGAGACTTAGTGACAGAGAAGAAATGTTTTCAAAACTCAAGATGGAGAAAAGAATGGAAGCTCGAGCAAAGTTGAAGAACAACGCCAAGAAGAAGATCAAGAACAGTGTGAACACGTTTCAAAGTTGGAATCTTCTAGAAGGATGATGGACATTAATGGCTCATTTATTACCCCACCCCTCTTGTGGCAGTTTTTAGGGTGAATCTTGTTTAGGGCTGAGGTGGCACATCCGCCATCCAGCGATTGTAATCTGAGTCCGGGACTTGGCCAGCTATAAAGCATCCCTCATTTGTAACTCATTAGAAATTAGAATAGACATTAGTAGAGAGACAAGTAGAGGACAACTTAGGAGTAACTTAGTATAGATTGATAGTGTAGTTTGAAGAAGAGGGAAAGTTTTCCCTTTGAAAACTTTGTAAGAAATTGTTGTGAACACTCTCTCAATAAAAGAGTTTTTCATTGATGGTGAATTTCGTCTTTGTTGTGAGTAGCTAGCAAGGTTTCTTCGTCCTTCCGATTCAAATGGTAGCATAAAATAGTTCAAAGTAGTATAATTTTCATTCCATGCAAGTAGATGTTAGTGGAATGGGTGTTTGATCTAAGCAACTTCGTCTTCCATACCACTAGTGTATTTGCTGATGGTGAATGCGCCTTGTGTGGTCAACTGGAATATCATGTACTTAACTTCGATCATGATTTGTATGTCTATATGCGTCGTTGTGATGGTATTTTCATGCTAAGTTGTGATCTGAACACCTTGAACTACTTCTCTGAAGATTGCACCGACTCCGTGGAAGCTGTCCGAGGCGAGGCAAAGCGAAGTTTGGTTGAAGTTCGCTGAAGTTGAGCTCCATATCCCATACTTAGAATAGATTTAGACTCTCTAAACCCTGCAACCACTTTAAATTCAGTACTTTATGGTTAAAATAGGAAATCCGTGTTTCATTGATAAATCTGTCGAATTATGAAAACCCCTTCCTCTGCTGCTGAACAATTTCGTAAGTCCCCTTGAAATACCAACAAATCCCATTGAGCCAACTGAGACTATTCGCATTGAAAGAACTTTGGAGTTGAACGCACGAACTCTCTCGCAATCTTAGCGTGCTGGATACTTTGATCAAGAGAGAATAGGGTAGCCGTTGGCGAATTTATTCTGCGTTGGTGCGGTCACGAAAATCACATCAACACTACCTAGTCTAGGCACCTAGGGTTTTGTGCCTTAGAAAATTTTCATCTCCAACAGTTGAAGCAATGGCAAGCACGTGGAATGAAGGGAGAAGTTGAAATTCGCAAAATAAAAACTAACATTGCCAAGTATTGGCACCCCAGGAGGAGATAGGTGCCCAGTCTTTCAAGAGGTCAAATGATGGAATTAGGGTTTTCTCATCCCAGACAATGTTGCTCAGAATCCTCTCAGCTCCGCACTGAATCCATCGACACAGTCATCAGATCAATCAGTCATCCAAAATTCAGATCGAACGGAGAGTTCTCAATAGAGAGACAAAATGCAAATTATGAAATTATCAGAAAATATTCTAATTCTGGAAATTCTGGGCGCCCTAAGAGGAGATAGGCGCCTAGGGTTTTGAGCCATCTAATTCAGTAATTAGGGTTTTCCAGATTTGTCAATCTCTTCAGAATCCTGCTAGCTTCGCAACAGATATCTCAGCAGATTCATTAGACTTGTCAACTGCCGACAAATTCAAATCGAATGGAGGACACAACATGAGGTTTCAAGTTTGAAGGTTGAAAAAGAGCCAAAAATGGCTAAGGTTGGAGATCATGGGTGCGCTAGGAGGAGATAGGCGCCCAAGCTTTTGGGTCATCAAATGAATGAATTTGCAATTGCAGCCTCTAGTATGTTCTCTTCAATTTTAAAGCAGTTCTCCAACGCAATCATCAGTGAGTCCATCAGAGTTGGCAGTCAGCAGATATTGAAGACAGAGCGGAGGGATGAAGTCAAAGGCAAAATGAAAATCTCAAGAAAATTCTAAGTCAGGAAGTCTTGGGCGCCCTAGGTAGCTAGGGGCACCCAAGCTTTTGAGGCCCCAAAATTAGTTTTTAGAAAATGTCACTCCGAGGAGATCCCCCTCATAATTCATTAGGCTATCCAACGAGTCCAAACATCAGTTCATTGGACACCTCGATCATCCAGAAATGAAAATTCATTAGAAGATAAGGGAAAAAAAGCAAAAGTTGAACACAAAAATGGCTAACACTGGAAAAGTTGGGTGCCCTAGGTAGCTAAGGGCACCCATGATTTTGAGGGTCAAGATGATGTTTTTATCGGAAGTAGCCTCCAGGATGATCTCGTCAGATTCACTCAGGCTCTGTGATGGATCATTCAGTCAGCTCACAGGATTCTCCAAGCATCTGGAACTCAAAGTCAAACTGACATCAAAATTAAGCTAAATTTAGGAAATTCAAGAAAATGACTAAGTCCTCCAAGGGTGGCGTCCAAGCTCTCATGCCTTAGAGAAATTTTCCAAAGTTTCATCTTTCAAAAAGAAAACAAAAAGAAAGCGTCCACTTGCATGCACCTGTTTTAGGGTTTCACAACTCTAAATTTAGGAAATAAGGCAATTCTCAACCTAAAAACTTATTTAAGGCAGCTTTGTGCATTCATTCTTCATAATTTTTTGCAGGTGATTTCAAGGCAAGAGAGGAGAAACCAAGAATTTTTCCTATTTCAAGATTTGAAGACTAAAACTTGAAGATTTTCAGAGTTCTTTATATTTTCAAAATCAGCTTGCACAGAGGCTCCTTTTTCCATGCTTTATTTTTCCAAGGCATCAATTTTTTAGGAGTATATCTTTTTCAAATTTCAGCAATCTAGGTCAGCTCAGTTTATTATTCTGAACAATTTTGGAAAAAATTTCAATTTTCAAGAACCTGATTTTTGCTTGCATGTCCAAGAAATCTTCAAAAATTTTAACATTTGATCATCTGGGTCCCTCTCAAATGAGATTCTGCACAAAACCCAGCTGTCAACTTTTTTTTGTCAAATTTTTTAGAAATTAGGGCTTGCTGCTTTTTCAACCAGCCATCAAAATTTTCAAAAACGAACGATCTAGTTCTTCTTGCAATGAAATTCTCTACAAAACCCATATCTCAGATTTTTTGTTTGAAAATCTGCCTGTTTGAAGAAAAATCAGCAAGCTAAATTTAGGGTTTCTGCAAAACTTGTCCAGACATAGTCAAGTTTACAGTCAATCTTCAAGTTTTTCAACCATCAAATTCAAGACCAAATCAGTGCTATATCATGGTTTCATCAAAACTGCTGAAACTGACTTGATCATGTCAAACCAGTGTTCAATTTGCGTGCTTTGGAAGACGCAAGCAATGTTGCAATCAAATACCTTGGTTATTCTGGATTACTTGCAGCAACATCAATTCTTGTCTTAGTGCAAAGTCTAGAGTTTGTAATTGCTTGTATCAAGCATTACAATCCTACAACATGGGAGATTCAAACAGTAGATGGAAGAGTAGTGTGCAACCTCAAGCCAAACATGATTGAAAAATGTTTTTCAATACCACCTTGGTCAGGAAGTGTTGTGATCTCCATGGAAGAATGTGAAAAGGTGTGGGACATGCACAAGGAGAAATATTGCAAGAAAGTTGCACAAAGATGGCTGAAAGAAAAACATAACACTTTGCCAAAGAACATTGGGCGTGGAGAATTCAAGGATGAATTTGCAATAATGATCACTCTGCTCAACCGAGTCATTGGTCAAGCAAAAGCTACAAAATTCCAGCCTTGGATGTTCTATGTCATCTCTCATATCATGAAGAAAACAGAATTTTACGACTGGCACACCTTGATCTGTGATAGTCTTCACCAACAAATAACTGAATATTTCAAAATTCATGAGTTCCACATGATTTCATATCTAGTCTACCTAGTAGTTTTTCAAGGAAAATTCAAAGGATTGAATACCGTGGGAACTCGGGATGTGCAACATGTTTATAATCATTACCCTCAGCTAGAGTTTTTAGAGTCAGCACATCACTACAAAAGGGTAAATGAAGCATTCTTGATGCATGCGGTGAGAGACCTAGATAACGAGTTGCATGTACGGATTTCGTCAATTTGCTAGGGCAACAATGGCGGAGTAGGAAGATTGGTTCATCCAGTTTCCTAACTTCACCTACATCAAAGTGTACGGCTTCTCAAGTGCCCCAGTCATGTTGCCAAGATATCCTTCAGATGATGTGGTTTTCATGGAGTTTCTAAGGCAATTGTTCAAAGTTCACATGTTCTTGTGGAACCGAAAGAAGCCCGCTTTCAATTTTCCATTTGAGTTGGGAATCTACAGATGCAGATCATCACCAGATGCTAAGTTAATGGGTGATGAGTTGTCTAAATTTGGTATTAAGCCATTCAACAAGAGACGATCATACGACCCTCATGGTGTCTTCGCATCCGGTCTTGGTCAGAATTATGCTCATGTGCCCGCACTTGAAAACTTTTGGGCTAATTGCAGAGATGAGTTCGAGGTACGGAGGCACATAAACATCAAGCTTACACTCCATCAGATGAAAGATTGCTTGTCAGAAGATATTGAGGGATTATCCGATGATGATAGTGTTGGCGTAAAAACTAACACCTCTGGAGTGCAGGTTTGTACGGACAGCTATGCACACTGCGTAATGAGTGCTCTTCAAATTAGGAGGGGAAGCTCCCTCGTTGTGCTGGAATGCATGGAAAAGAAAAGTAATCTAAGTCCTATCTTTTTGTTCTCAGCTGGAAGAGGCACAAGGTTAAGAAAACCAAGAACGTTGCAGCTAAGGATTTTCTGGTTTCGAGATCATTAACTACAACTAAGCTAACTACTTTAAATCTATCTAGTTTCCTCAAGAAAACAGAGCATGAGGAAATGGAGCAGGTTTCTATCGGACGATAAACGGGTTCAGATTCTCTACTTGAAGGCAAGGTGGTGCAACTATTATCTCAATCTGAACAAGTTTATTAGGCACAAAACAGATTTAAGAATTTACCATGATAATCTCATGAAACCCTATGTGGCATAACACTTGATCATAACAGTAAAGACTCACAAAACAAATTTATCATCACAATCGCATGAAACCCTATGTGGCATAACAATTGATCATAATGGTAAAGATGCACAAAACAGATTTATCTAAACTATGGAAAGAATTCACTATGACAATTGCATGAAACCCTATGTGGCATAACAATTAATCGTAATAGTGAAGACACATGAACAAATACCAAAAGAGCAATATTGAGGGCAAGGTAGGAGCAGCATATATTTCTCTCTCAAGCAAAAGTTAATTACAAATGAGCAAAAGCTCTTATTTATATACATCAACGTGTAGGTAACCCTAAAATCACCTTGAGTCATCTACAGTCTTGCAATACATGCAAGATTTGCTTCCAAACCCTAATGAAGTAAACTATACAGTTAACTAGAAAGCTGCCATTAGTTAACCGAAACAACTAACCTAAATGGACCATGTGCAAGCATGCACGTCCTTATTTAAAGCAAAGTTAACTGGACACTACCTTCAGTTAACTGGAAACCCTAACCCTAACTCCTGTGATGATAATTCCAAGGACGAGATAAGCATGTGTTAAGTCAGCAAGTAAACTCAAGACTGAAAGTCGAGTTAACTGCTGCTTATGACTCAACCCTTGAAATTAACTGCAGGTTCCAACTGGCAGATCACTCCATGTCATCTCGGTCTAACACTTCGACCAAGAACTCCTCAATCTCTCTGTCATCTGGCACTTTGATGTTGTTCAAAGCAATAATAATCTGCCTCTTCAATTCCTTGTCGCCTTCTTTGACTGCATGTATGCATTCTCTGACATCTTCAGCCGCCTTCTTGAAACTAGCTGAAATTATTGAAATGTGATCTAAAATCTCCATCAAGATATCACGAACAAGCTTCTGAAACTCAGTTTGTACAGCCTCGAGATCAGCTTAGGTACCATCTTCACGAAGATAATGGCACAGGATCTGAGTGACTTTGGCGGCTCCGTAAATGAAGTGGTGGCCTCTATTTCTTCTGCAGCTTGACGCTTCTGATGCAATCATGAATTAAGACCGATTTGGTCTTGAATTTAGTCTAGTTGAACTGCCTTCTGAAAAACTTGCCCGTTGACTGTGAACACGGCTATATTCTGACAACTTTCTCTGGAAAGCTAAAATGGCTCCTGGTGAGGCTAAAAATACCTGTCAGAGGATAATTTTCACCAAAAATTCTGAGACATGGGTTTTGTCCGGAAAATGATTCTAAGACAACCCACAACGTCAGAATTGTGAAAACACGTCGTTTAGCTTGACATGCAAAGATTCTTTAGTCGAGAACTACAAGGGTTTTAGAGCTTCTCGGGGAAATTTTTCTTGAGAAAATCTGGAACATGGGTTTTATGCACAACGGAATTCTGAACAAAACCCAGATGATGAGATTTTCAAAAAGATGTGATTTTGGCCCACATGCAAAGAAATCTTCGGAAAAAAGAACAAAGCTTCAAAATGAAGACTACGGGGCAATTTTCTTGAAAAAATCTAAGATGTGGGTTTTGCTACAAATGCTGAAGTATGCGAACCCAGATGATCAGATTCTGAATATGTGTTGAATTTCTTTGACATGCGAAGAAAGTACCTAAGGTGAGAAATAGAAGAAATAAGACAGAAGATAGAAAGTTTTGCTTGTCTGCTTCTGAAAAATCCGCCAACTTCTTCCTTGGAATTTGATAAAACCTGCATGCAAAGTGAAAATAAAGCCTAGAATCGCCTTCCTCTGAACAATCTGAACTCGTTGCTATGAAGAACGCTGAATTCGGACACCTGTAGCACCTTTAGCTTGCTGGTCGCTCAAGAAGAATATGAACTTCGAAGCTAAAGATGATGAAATAATGGACGCCAAGGCTGAAATAAATAGGCTTTCATCTTTGAAATTCGCATAAAGCAAGAAATCCTTGAAAAGTGCGCTTGGCTTGTGATTGGACCTCATTCCAGTTAACTTAAACTCGAATATGCTAAATAAATCGCCATGCATTAGGGTTTTCCCTTTTCAGTCTTCAGTTAACCACTTCATGCAACTTTGACTTCAGTTTAGCAATCCATATTAAGTTCTCCATCTTCACACTTGCTTTAGATTCACAAATTTGGACTAAGGCGTCCCTTTCGATAACTAAAGTTAACAATCTTGATTGAGATGAGTTCGCCATTTTCATGCAATATATATTCTAAAAATAGCGACCCTTTCAAGACTTCAGTTGGCCTTCAAGAAGTGAATGCGCCAACTTCACATGCTAAAAATCAACCCTTTTGGAACTTAAGTTACCACTCTTTGTAAAATGCGTAGCTTCACTAATTATGCTTCATCAATAAAACTCTAAATATGGCGACCCTTTTTGATAAGTGAAGTTAACATTTAAATGCGCCATACTTCACAAATTTATGCTTCATCATTCATGCCGTCCCTTCTAGAACTTCAGTTGACACTCAATGAAGCGCCATCTTCACACAAACTTCACAATTGCAACCAAATTCGCCATGCATGTGAACTCCAGTTGACTTTCAAGAATAATCTTCAGTTAAGTGAACATGCAATCAAGTTAACTCAACATGCAAAATAGTTAACTGAACATGCAAACTAGTTAACTCGACATGCGAACTAAAAGATCACTCAACATGCCAATATATGAATTGAAGATGACAACCCAGAAAACGTTTAGTCTAACTGCAGTCAGAACTCTAGTTAAGGCGTCCATTCAACTCTCTTTCGGAAATCCAACTTTGAGCTCTTAAGGCGAATTCCAGACTTAGCCAAATTTCATGAAAATTTAGGCTTAAACCTCTGCTGGGACCTCTGTTCATCCTCTGACACTAGTTGACTAACTTCTCCGATTGGTTGGCTGACAGGTGCATTGCAGAGCTGAGGAAAAACTGATCAAAAGATATCTTGAGACTGGAAACCATAAAACTGACATCTGAAGGCTCAAAAATCCAAGCGCCTTTTTCAAAAGCTGCGCTTTTTCTCAGACGTCAAATTTTGATATCTGCATCTCGAACGAAGGGAAAAATAAATCCTTCATAACTTCTGTTTTACCAACTTTCAAGACTGGATCTCAGGTTCACTGCAGAGCTGACCTCATTCTGCATGACAGCTGCAAAGGCACATTTCCCCAGAAAACATCATCTGAGAGGTAAAAAACAAGGGCGCCCTTTTGAAAAGCTGCTCTTTTCATTCCAGACTTGGCCATTTCTGGAAATGGCTAAAATAACACTAAAATTCCGACTGCAAGCTACTGAGTCATCTTCTGATCTGACGGAAACGGGCAACGGAAAGCTAAAAGTAACACAGACACATTGAATATTTGATATCATCAGAAAGAAGGCATTAAAGGCTTGAAAAGCTTAGGCGCCTTTCTCAAAATGTGCTCTTTTGCTTTTTCCTCTGATATTTTGACTAAGATTTGACCCTACGTTTGACCTCAGGTTCAGGCACTTCAGCAACTCAGATTCACCCACTGACGGATGCGTCGCGAAGGTCGAACAAAAGTGAGATAAACATCTTGGGTGGCATTTAGCCAAAAACCTACATTTGGCACCTCAAAAAGATGGGCGCCTTTTCCAAAAGCTGCGCTTTTCCCCAGTGTTAGCCAATTCTTGCTTTCACCTTGTTTTGCGCTGTATCTTCCGTAACTTGAGCAAAATAGGTCCGTTTGACAAGCTTGATAGCTCACTGCGAAGCTGACGTGATGTCGGACAAATGTCTGCTGGAGGTGACAAACCCTAAAAACAGGATCTGGGCCCCTAAAAGATAGGGCGCCCATTTGAGAATGTGCTCCCTTCTCCAGAGACAAAATTTTGGTGATTTCTGTTCAGATTTTTATTTTTCTTAAATCTCTTCAGTAACAGACTGACATGACATTGACACCAACTCCATATTTGAAAAGCCCAAAAAATGACCTTCTGACATCACTTTAACAAGATTAAGACTCAATTAAGCAAAATGCCTTAGTGAAGCAAAAATTTTGGTTTTGGGTACAACAGATAGAGATGTACTTCTTCCAATGTACACCTAAAATCAAATTGAGCAGCAACCTCTTCCACAAGTCAATTGGTCCAACAAAGAGTGCATCTTAGTTGAAGAAAGAACGAGCTGAGTCATTAAGAACAACAAGATTTTCTTAGGCCTCAAGAGGAAGAAAACTATTCTAGTAGCATAGCCGTCAATAGTGCAACCATTTCTTCCTTCTTCCAGACCACAACCAAAAATGAAGGCTATAAGTCATCCTCAAGAAGGTGTAAAGAGTAGCAGAACAACAAAGAATGTAAAGAGAAGGTTGGACTTTTCCAATATAATTCTACAGGAGCAACCAATGGTTGTAGTAGAAGTTCTTCCAGAAGAGCCCGCACCACAAAAAGAAGCAGAGGTTGTGCCCACATCTCTAGATTCTCTACCATCTCCGAGGTCTTCTCCGATTCATATCGATTTAGAAGATTGATCGAGGTGGATCTCGAGAACCTAAAAACTGAACTATTCTAGATGCCCTCGAAATCAACACCATATCAAAGTGCTCAACAAACTGGACTCAACGCAACTTGAACGAGCGAAAAGGAGTTCATACGTTTGAGTTATGACTAGTCAAAGTTTGCTCAAACCAAGTACAGGGCCAGTCAGAAGGCGAAAAAATTTGACCGACTTGGAATCGGTCGGAAATGATGTCAAGTCGAAGAGCTCGACGACATGAACCCAACAATGTTCGTTTCGTCAAAATCTGAGCTCGTGCACAAAAGATATGGCCAGTCAAACTTTGTAGTTGACCAAGTTGACCAGATGGTACATGTGATGACGTCATCATGACGTCAACAGATCCATACCATATAGACATGACGTCAGCAAATCCGTACCGTAAGGACATGACATCGCAGAGCTGACACGTGACACGTGGCAAGATGATGTCATCTGTATGGACCAATCAAAGACTGCCACGTGGCATTCGTATAGTGACGTGGCGAGTTTATGTGGAAGCTGACATGTCTCGGTGACTGGACGATGATTGGACTGCGTAAGCGAATCAGATTGTGCCACGTGGCACATCGGTTGGGTGCCACGATGCACCTTACTTCCTCCGGTGGTTGAATACTCTGTTGTTTTGTTTATTAAAAAAAAGTGCTCGGGGGTTGAACCCCCGATCTGCGGGATGAGCCACCGCCCTCACCGTTGGGCTAATGGTTTTGCTTCAACCGATATTGTTGCCCGGTTCGTTTTGACATTTGAAACATTTAAATTGGATTTTAAAACGCCAGTGGAGGGGGATGAACCCGCAACTGCCAGGTTCCCAAAAAGAGTTCCCCACCGTTGCGTTATGCAATGTGTTTGGTATATATACGAGTTGGGTTGGTTTTGACGTTTGTTAAGCCCGAAATCCTTTAGTTAGGTTTGAATTAAAATAAAAACAAATCCCCTAAAAAACCAAAGTTGCAGTATCCCTTGCAACTTCTGATCTAAGTTAAGCTCTCAAGGAATATCTTAAGGGTTACCAAAATGCAAAACAAAGATCTTGATTACTATAACCTTCTAACACTTTAGGATTTTTCACCTAAAGGAGAGGAAATAGATCAAAATGTCAATGTTCACACTTCTTAAACCACTCTAGAAAATTCCCTTCAAATCTGGCCTAAGTTTGCTTCAAGGAATTTTGTCAAACACTTCACTTGCACCCACTTAACTTGCTGTTTCTGAGTTTTCAGTTTGTTCTGCTTGTCTCCAATTGGTCACAAATGGATGTAAATGCTTTGCAATCAACACTACGATAGCTATGCAATGATCTATGATGACAATGCAATTCTTTTTGTCTTTTCAAGTGCAAATACATGAACTTCTACACAAGAAATGTGCACCTACAGCCAAGTAGCATTTCTACAAACACTTGGCATGCATACTATTAAGTGGATTATGAATGATAAATAACATGCTCAATTACAACTGTATCAGACTGTAATGTCCCCGTTTTCAGAGGTAGATTGATTTAATTAAATTAATTAATTAGGTTGTCCAAAATAATGATTTTTCATGAGGATGACTAATTAATTATTTTAATTAAATTAAAAGTGGTATTAAGTTAATTATTTATAAGGTTATCAAATAAATCAATATTATAAGGTGACCTTATATTTAATTAATTTAATTAAGTGACTTGAATAATATATCCTAAAGTCACTTAAAAAATAAAATAAAATAAAATAATATTCTAGAAGCTTCTTGAAAAATTGGAGAAAAAAAATAAATAGAGGGGTTGCCTAAGCTTCTAGACATCCAGATTTGAAATTGATATTTAACAATTCATCTTGTGGAGCCAAAGGTTTCTGCAGATTTCTTCTTGATCATAGGAAACAAAAATTTCCTATTGATAGCAATTTTGAGGGTGTGAAATATCACTTGAATTATTGCAGTTGTGGGAGAGGTTATTTCAGACTTCTCATTGGTACAAAATTTGTGGCCTAAGGCCAATTTTGCTTAGTTCGATTGGGGACAAATATGGAGACATTTTGGTGCTTAAGTCTTCATCAAGTATGGCATAAAGGGAGGTCGATTTGCACTCAGATTTCTACATCAGTCATTTCCAGTTTTAAATAACAGCTGGTAGAGTTCATTGATCTGTTCATGGAGGCTCCTAAATGCAACGATTTCTTTCTATAGTTGGGGCGCTATGTTTATGGAGACCTGGTAATGGTGTTTGGAGGTGAAGAAGCGACTAGGAGGCAGCATACAAATTATTACAGAAGTCTGATTTCAAGCAGCAGGGGCGGCATGTTAAGTGGTTCGATTTTTATCTAGGAGGTATAATAAAAATCAAAGAAAATTCAGAAGTCTTTGCTAGTGGGAGAGAAGGTAAGGTGTTGCATTTCTGGAAGCAAAACAATCAATATCAAGGAGAATCGAACATCTATGACTCAGGCAGCCTACATTCTCTAGGTTCTTTATCAGCCATTGTGTTATTTGGTACTCCATCAGTAAATTATCATTGTAATATTCTGTAGTTGCAGCTGTAGGTGTTTATTACAATCAGATTTAGCATTGTAATTTGAAGACATTGCATTGAACAATTCATGACAATAAGCAAGCTGTTGTAGATGGTTATCTTGCATATCAGATTTCTCATTGTAGTTGATTCATGAATGTAAGCCAAGAGTCTTGGCATTTTTCATTGTCATCATTGTAGAAGGGATTGCATTTCAATAAATATATCATTAGTTGGGAGTTATAATGATCATTTGAGTATTGTATGAGGATGTATGCCAACTGTTTGATATAATGCCATTGGGCTGTAGATGCACTTTCT
Organism: Sequoia sempervirens; assembly: GCA_007258455.2. NCBI lineage: Eukaryota > Viridiplantae > Streptophyta > Pinopsida > Cupressales > Cupressaceae > Sequoia > Sequoia sempervirens. The sequence continues at coordinate 20,624 of VDFB02126446.1, forward strand.
TCATCTAGTTTCTCATTTATATGCATTTGAAAAGACAAGAAGTGATTGCATTGCATTTAGAGAGTTGATTAGGCATCATAGAAGTCTTTTTCAAGCTTTCAAATCCATTTGGCATTCGTTACAAGCATCAAACTACAATCTGAAACATCAAACCAGCAAACAAGCAATTGCATACAAACTATTTTACAAAATTACAAGGTAGCAAATTGAAGAGATTAAGGTCAGTTTGAGCAAGGATCATTACTGAAAAATTCCCCTTAATTTTTTCCCAAAATTCAACACACAAACCAGCAAAAAGTCACTGATTAGCGTTAGCATCCAAATGCAAATCAACGTGGAAGTAACTCTAACCAAGAATGTTCACCAAGATCCCAATGTGGGCGAGGTGATAGCATATGGTCAGAGGATCATTAGGAATAAACTGAACTGAAATTACAATTCATCTGCTGATGCAGGCATCCACAAACAGTGGGGATTCTCCACTTATTCAGTGGGTGAGATTATTACAATTATTAAAGGCGGCAAGCCAACCATTTAAATCCTCACTTCCACTTATTTTCGTGGGGGGAATACAATCCTCACAACCACTTATTATCGTGGGGGGAAACAACATGAAATAAGATGATTATTTAAAATCTCAACCACTCAATTGTGGGAGTATAAACAAATATAACTTGCAGCAACTAAACTATCAGTAGTTAGTACTACTAACAAGCTTTACAATAATGAAAACAAGTTGCAAAACTTAAAGATATGCTTCCTAAATCAATCAACGGTTAGAGTATCACTTCCTCTAACATTTACAATGTCATAAAGATATAGAATTGAAGCACAACCAGCAAAATACCAATAATTAAGAAGTTTGATCAGAAACAACATAAACAGAAAATCATACCAGCAACATGAAAACTCACAATAATGGACGTAACTTTCCTGAATTAGCTCAGAATGTCTCCAAACTACAGCCAATCAACAACTAGAGACTAGGTGTCCACGTACAAGAAGATTTCGAGCCAAAAACAGCAAACAACAGTTGGCACAAAATTTGAGGCAAGCTCCAAATGGTACGGCCTCCTTGAAGAGGTCGACTTCCTTTAGAAAAATCAATGCTCAGTAATAAAATTTGAAAACTGGTAGGAAGGGTCACCCCTCACAAAGATACAACTCGGACGAATACCCAGAATGAAACAAAAATCTGTGATGAAGCTATGAATAGAAAATTGCTTCAGCCATGTCAAAACCAGCAACTCAGAAACAGGCTATACATCAGTAACCTGTTACAATTATCAGAAAATGAAGCTTTGTCTGCACCTCTGAATGAAGCACAGTCTCATATCTCCACCTAGGAAGCCATAGTTTCAGGCCTGAAGGATGGATTGAATTTGCTAAGCTTCCCCTTAGCCAAGTTTTGGATTTAGTCCAGCAACATAACTTTGCTTTCCAAAACATAACATAATCAACTCTTCACAAATCAGCAATATACAAGTTTCAATTGGCAAATGAAACACTTCAAATTCTAAGAGGTCGAATCACTTCAACTTCCAAAAGGGACACCACCTTTAAGCATTTACTTTTTGAAATAATAAAATATTATTCAACTTCCCCTTTAGGCGTCCATTTCCATATTGCAACAATAAAACATTTATTTAAATCATTAAATGCTCAACATGACCCCTTAATGTCCCCTCTTTAAAACAACATGAAGTTATTAAGCCTAGGCGTGGGGTACAACTGAAAAACATGAAATTGACTAAGTATAAAACTCAGTCCATGGAGATAACCAAAGCCAATGCCAATACTGAAACTGATGGTTAGCAAGATGACTTGAGCTGAACTGTCGATGATGCCACTGCCAAAATTAGACTTACTAAAAATAGCCAACTTGCTATAAATAGTAAATTCACATCAAAACCAACAGAAAGCCAAACTAAACACTGAACTGCAAAGGATTGAACTGCTGCTAGACAGATACTGCTAAAAGATAGACTTGCTAAAAATAGCAAACTGCTATAAATAGTAAGTTTGCACAACATCCTCTGAACGCCAACTGAGTAGTATCACGACTTACTATAAATAGTAAGTGCCCGGAAAGATTATTAGATTTAGATGCATAACACACCACCTTGGAGGTCCCTGAAAGACCTACAGAACCCCATAAACCTTTTGCAAGCAAACCCTCGAAAAAGCATCTGAAAGAGGAAACCTGTTGTACCCAAAACCAAAATTTTTGCTTCACTAAGGCATTTTGTTTAATTGAGTCTTAATCTTGTTAAAGCGATGTCAGAAGGTCGTTTTTGGGCCTTTTAAATATGGAGTTGGTGTTAGTATCATGTCAGTCTGCTACTAAAGAAATTTAAGAAAAGTGAAAATCTGAAGGAAAATCATCAAAATTTTCTCTCTGAAGAGGGGAGCACATTTTCAAAAAGGCACCCTATCTTTTAGGGGCTCAGATCCTGTTTTTAGGGTTTGTCACCTCTAGTAGGCATTTGCCCGGCATCACGTCAGCTTCGCAACGAGCTATCAATCCTGTCAAACGGACCTGTTTCGTGCAAGTTACGAAAGATATAGCGCAAAATGAGAGGAAAGTCAAAATTGGGAAAGTCAAAATTGGTTAACATTGGAAAAAAGAGCAGCTTTTGAAAAAGGCGCCCATCTTTTTGAGGTGTCAAATGAAGGTTTTTGACTAAATGCCACCTTAGATGTTTGTCTCACATTTGTTCAAGCTTCGCGACGCATCCGTCAGTGGGTGAATCTGAGTTGCAGAAGTGCCTGAACCAGAGGTCAAACATGGGGTCAAATCTTAGTCAAAATATCAAGGAATGAGCAAAAGAGCACTTTTTCACAAAGGCACTTGAGCTTTTTAGGCCTTTAGTGTCCTCTATTTGGTGATCTTAGATATTCAGTTTGCCTGTGTTACATCGAGCTATCCGTTCCCTGTCTCCATCAGATCAGAAGATAACCTAGCTACCCGCAGTTAGAGTTTCAGTGATATTTTGGTCAGTTCTAGAAATGGCTATCTCTGGAGAAGAAAGAGCACCTTTTGAAAAAGGTGCCCTCCTTTTCCACCTCTCAGATGATGTTTTTTTGGGAAATGTGCCTTTGCAGCTGTCATGTGGAATGAGGTCAGCTCCGTAGTGAACTTGTGATCCAGTCCTGAAAATTGGTCAATCAGTAGTTATGAAGGATTTGTTTTTCCCTTCGTACGAAATGAAGATGAGAAAATTTGACTAAGTCTGAGAAAAAGAACTTTTGAAAAAGGCGCTTGGATTTTTGAGCCTTTAGATCTTAGTTTTATGATGTTCAGTCTCAAGGTACCTTTTGATCAGTTTTTATCCTGCTCTACGATGCACCTGTCAGCCAGCCAATTGGTGAAGTCAGTCAGCCAGTGTCAGGGGATGAACAGAGGTCCCGACAGACGTTCAAATCCAAATTTTTATCAAAATTGGCTGTCTGGAAAACGCCTTAAGAGGTCAAAGTTGAGTTTTCGAAAGAGGTTGACTAGTGCGCCCTAATTTGAGTTCTGACTTCAGTTAGACTGAACGATTTCTGGGTTGTCATCTCCAGTTCATATTTTGGCATGTTGAGTGTTCTTTCAGTTCGCATGTCAAGTTAACTAGTTTGCATGTCCAGTTAACAACTTTGCATGTTCACTTAACTGAAGTGCATGCTTGAAAATCAACTTGAGTTTGCATGCATGGCGCAATTGGTTGAAATTGTGAAGTGAATTGTGAAGTTGGCGCTTCACTTTTTATCAACTGAAGTTTCAAAAGGGACGCCATTTTTAAAGCATGACTTTGTTAAGTATGGCGAATTCACTTTTGATTGTCAACTTCAGTTTCTAAAAGGGACACTTTAGTTCTTAAAGTGTTAATTTAAAGCATGTGAAGTATGGCAAATTTAATATTAATTGTCAACTGAAGCTTAATTCACATGATGCTTTAAATAGAATTTTGCAACTAAAGTCTGAATAAGGCGACTAAAGCATGGTGCTTTATTTAGTTCATTTTAGTTTCAGTTAACAAAAATTGAGGTCCAATCACAAGCCAAGTGCAATTTTCAAGGTTGAATGCATTTGCTACGAATTTTGGTGATGAAACTCTATTTATTCAAGTTTAGGCGTCCATTATTTCCTCATCACAAGCTTAGAAACATACATTCTTCTTGAGCAAGCAGCAATTTGAGGGAGTTACAGATGTCAGAATTTAGCATTCTTTATAGCGTTGGATTCAGATTGCTCAGAGGAAGGCGATTCCAGACTTTGTTTTCAATTTGCATGCAGGTTACATCAATTCCAAGTCAGAGATAGGCGAATTCTACAGAAGTAGAGCAAATAAAACAATCTTCTGTCTTATTTCTTCTATTTCTCATCTTAGGTACTTTCTTCGCATGTCAAAGAAAACGGAAAAATATTCAGAATCGGACCATCTGGGTTTGCATATTTCAGCATCAGCAGCAAAACCTATGTCTTAGATATTTTCGAGAAAATTGCCCCGCAGCCTTCATTCTGAAGCTCTGTGCTTTTTTTCCGAAGATTTCTTTGCATGTGGGATAAAATCACATCTTTTTGAAAATCGCATCATCTGGGTTTGTTCAGAATTCTGTTGTGCACAAAACCCATGTTCCAGATTTTCTCATGAAAAATTGCCCCGAGACGCTCTAAAAACCACTGCAATTCTCGACTGAAGAATCTTTGCATGTTAAGCTAAAGGACGTATTTTCACAATTCTGGCGTTGTGGGTTGTCTTAGAATCATTTTCCGGACAAAACCCACGTCTCAGAATTTTTGGTGAAAATTATCCTCCGACATGCTATTTTTAGCCTCGCCAGGAGCCATTTTAGCTTTCCAGAGAAAGTTGTCAGAACATAGCCATGTTCACAGTCAACAGGCAAGTTTTTCAGAAGGCGGTTCAACTAGACTGAATTCAAGACCAAATCGGTCTTAATTTAGGTTTTCATCAGAGGAGCTGACAATGAAGCGTTAAGTTGCAAAAGGAACAAAGATCACTTCATTTACGGAGTTGCCAAAGTCACTCAGATCCTGTTGAAGAGCACAAAAGATTTACTGAGAGGGGAGGGGGGGGGCTGAATCAGTAAATCAACACAAACTTTCAATCCTTAATCTTTTCAAAACTTATTACAGTCAACTTTTTCATATGACCCAATTTACACAAGTTGATCCAACTTTATTGAAATAAATTTTTAAGGGAGTAGGCACCAACCTGCTCAATTTACAAGAGGGATGATTTAGTAGAATACAATCTACAAGGAACACCCTAACCCTTTACAATTTTAGTAGGCACCTACCTACAAGGAGCACCAACCCCTAATGCAAGGCACCACACCTTGACTTGATGGATGAATCAAATGAAGCCAATCAGATCTGCACTCTGCCAATTCTCCAATCTGCCTTTGTGATGTAAATTCTCACACTCAGCCCACACAAGAAGATAGGCTTCTGAATTAGACTTCTTGAACTTGACAACCACACCTTAGCCCTTGAATGAAATGTCATTCATATATCTTACTCAAACATTGCATCCTTTAACTGAAAGAACACAACAATACTTGCAACTTTCAAGAGTGTCTTTTCATAAGATAAATCTGCTCCTTAGTTTGTTGAAAATCAAATCTTTTTAGTTACTTGCTTTTCTCTAAAACTCCAATTAATTGTTAAATCTGTTGTTATGAATAAAAACGCCTCTTTGGAGAGACACACCTCTAAGTTCAGATCAACTTCCTTTTGGATTACTTCTGATTATTAAAGATTACACATCTTCAGAACAGACCCGACTCTTCAAACAGCAAATAGTTTTTCTTCAAGCAAAGACGTCTGAATTTGATACACACGTCTCTTAAAAAGATGTCATGACTTCAAAAAAAATCTTTTTCTACTAAACATGTCTTCAAAAAGACGTAGCTTAAAAACATGTCCTTTTGATAGAATGCATCCTTTCAACTTATTAAGCAAAAGACGTCAGGGACAAAATACGTGTCTCTTCAGAATAATAAGCATCCTTTCTTACGTGTCCATTCATATCTATCTGGAACGTGCCTTTTTGGTATCAACTCTTTCTCTTAACAAATCTTCTTTAATTCGTGCTTCTTTAGATTTGACTTGACTAATCTTCTTTAATTCATGTTTCTTAACAAATCTTCTTTAGTTTGTGCTTCTTTCGATTCGTGCTTCTTCTTAATGATCTAAGCTTCAATACTCTCAAGCGGTGGCATAAACCTTCCACTTCTTTTACCCGGCAACGTCTACGTTCTCTTCACAAGATGGTGACGCATTACGTTCTCTTCATTTCACAATTCTTTGTATCCTTAAAAGAAAACTTTGTGAGTTATAGAATATGCCCGATGCGGAAGCTAGATAAGCCGTCGACCAGGAAATCAAATATTTCATTCTTCAAACAATTATATATGTCCATCCAACTCGTCACAATCATATATTTGTTTCTTACACAATCTTCTTATGGATAATTATCTGCTTACAGCTGCTTTTATGTCTTTAACACATATAAGTCTACAAACTGATCTGTTGCCCTTCATCTTTAGATTACCTCAATTTCTTTATTTTGTCTCAAACTGTGAGATACTCATTTATTTTTCTTAGTTTGATGTATATGACAATCTGTATCAATCTCCTATCAATTCTATTCATACTTCAATGATAATGATCTTGTTCATATACCTTTGACATCAATGACAATATGTCCAACACCTGTGCCATTATCTTCGTGAAGATGGTACCTACGCTGATCTTAATAAAGTACAAGCTGAGTTCGAAAAGCTGATTCGTGATAACCTTGAGGGAGATCCTATGGCAGCTAAGTTGGAGAATATTTCAGTTATTTCAGCTAGTTTCAGAAAGGCGACTGAAGATGTCAGAGAATGCATGCATACAGTCAAGGAAAGTGACAGAGAACTGAAGAAACAGATTGTTGTTTTGGACAGCATCCAAGTGCCAGACGACAAAGAGATTGATGAGTTCTTGGTCGAAGTGTTAGACCGAGATGACATGGAGTGATCTGCCAGTTGGAACCTGCAGTTAGTTTCGAGGATAAAATCAAGAGCAGCAGTTAACTCAACTTTTAGTCTTGAGTTCACTTGCTGATTTCATTCATGCTTATCTCTTCCTTGGGATTATCTTCACATGAGTTAGAGTTAGGGTTTCCAGTTAACTGAAGGTAGTGTCCAGTTAACTTTGCTTTAAATAAGGACGTGCATGCTTGCACATTGTCCATTTAGATTAGATGTATCGGTTAACTGATGGTAGCTTTCCAGTTAACTGTATAGTTTACTTTATTAGGGTTTAGCAATAAATCTTGCATGCATTGCAAGACTGTAGTTGACTCAAGGTGATTTTAGGGTTCCCTACACCTTTGATGTCTATAAATAAGAGCTTTGCTCATTTGTACATAACTTTTGCACGAGAGAAATATATGTGTGCCTACCTTGCCCTCAATATTGCTCGTTTTGTATCTGTTCATGAGTATTTACTATTGTGATGAATTGTTATGCCACATAGGGTTTCATGCAATTATGATGGTGAATGCTTGCCTTAGTTAGATATAGTGGCTAGTTGATCGTAGATTGTATGCGTGTCTCGCCAATGCAATTTATTATCTTAGTTGGCTATCCTTCATGTTATGTGTTCAATAATCTCGTTCAGATTGAGCTAATAGATGTGCCACCTTGCCTTCAAGTTGAGAATCTGTTCTTGGTTATCGTATGATGTGTGTGAATAATAAACTTATTCAGATTGAGCTGATAGATGTGCCACCTTACCTTCAAGCTGAGAATCTATACTTAATTTATCGTGTATTGTTGTTTCCAATAAGCCTATTCAGACAAGCAGATAGTTGTGCCACCTTGCCTTCACGTTGTGAGTTCGTACCTGGCTTATCGTCAGATAATCATCCTTGCTCCATTTCCTCATGCTCTGTTTTCTTGAGGAAATTGGATAGACTTAAAGTAGTTAGCTTAGTTGTAGTTAATGATCTGCGAAATCAGAAAATCCTTAGTTGCAACGTTCTTGGTTTTCTTAACCTTGTGCCTCTTCCAGCTGAGAACAAAAAGATAGGACTTAGATTACTTTTCTTTTCCATGCATTCCAGCACTACGAGGGAGCTTCCCCTCCTAATTTGAAGAGCACTCATTACGCAGTGTGCATAGCTGTCCGTACAAACCTGCACTCCAGAGGTGTTAGTTTTTACGCCAACAAAACCCTAATTTTCTGCTTCAGCTTAGCCTATGGATTTCCGAAAATAGGCTAAATCCAATTGAAGAGCATAGGGCTAAAATGGAAATATTACAGTCAACCCTTCCCAAAATTGCTTGTCCTCAAGCAATGCCACCACACTCCAAGGAAACAATTTGATCCTCACTATGCCAAGTAGGATCCCAGGGTCGCAAATCCATCTCCGTATAGACCCATCATGCGGATGTTGCACCACTCCGATCACAAAAACATGACCAATATCCCAAGACTGCACTACACTCCTTCCAAACACGTGGCTTAAACTGATTGTCCTGAAGGAATTGAAATCATCATCCTGCACATCTCATATCCTGTAAACTCTGAGGAGTCAAAAACAACAATCCCACAATCTGATACATTCTTGAGCAATAAAACAAATAGTCTTCTCAACTCAAAGACATGCTCCTCATCATAACTCCTCATAACATCAAACATAATCACATTAGCATATATGACTCTTCCAACACTTGCAAAGAGAAGAGCAACTCCTTGAAACAGATCCTCCACCACATCCTCAAAACTCCATGAAGATGTATAATGCCTTCTTTGAAACAAACTGATATAACTGAGATAACTCCAAGGAAAACTTACAAATTTCACCTCATGAGTCTCTAACTGGTGAACCCAATCAGTTACTAACTCGCTGCCCCAAACATTGGTATAGGAGAAAATGCATAGAAGACCATTGTTGAGCATTAGAGAACATCCCATACATGAATTTTGGCTGCACTGAAACAATCCTTTTCTCATTTGAGGCTCAAAATCAGTCCTAATAGTAGTCTGGAAGGTCAGAAAATGGAAACACCAACCAACTAATAGGTCTGATTTAGACATTTTGAAATTTGATTTATGAAAAATCAGCATCCCAAACAATAAGCAGCAGTTGCAATATGAAAAATCTTCAATAAAATAAGTATATCTGCTCATGAACAAGGCTGGTGGCACCTTTATCAAAGGTCCCAATGCCATAATAAAATAATTTCTGATCACAATACCCTTCCATAATGTCATGTTATGATCAGAAATTATCATCCAATTGCTGATAAAGAAGGTAGCAACACCCCTAGTACTGAAAATTTTGCACTTATCACTCCAATATATCTTCTTAAAAAAGTATTTAGGATCCCAAAATATCATTCTTGATCGGAAACAATCTCTAATCTTTCTATTGTCCTCTTTTTGCCGAATAATGCCAAGATCCCAAACCATCAGCATTGAAGAACCATTTCTTAGACGGAGAACCGTTCTCAATTGGACCCTTTGATTCATACTTTCCATTTGAATAGACACTTCAATGAATTGGACCCTTTGATTCATACTTTCCATCTGAATTGAAACTCCAAGAAGTATTCAACAAATGTGAACTCAAAACCAAGAGTTGTGAACTGCTGAAGAGATTCAATGAATCCTTCATCAATCACAATTCTGAAATCAGTTATTCTTAAGGAGGCTGGTGCAAACAGAAAATCAGACATAAATCTAACCAACAACCTCATCAAAAATTGGATAAATTCTTCATCAGAATGCCAAGCAATTCTTTGTTGATGATCTAGAAGAATTTCTTCATCTCTTCTAGTTACAAGATTCTCCATTTCCTACAAAGGGGATGAACTAGGAGCAAAAGTAGGTTCATCTCTATGCATCAACTTTTCAGTACCGACATGTCTTCTTCCTTCAATAATTCCTGAAGAACTTCCTTCATCATTTTCAAAGAGAGGATTTTCATAAATCCCACTGGCACCGTCTTCATACAAAGGATTATCAAAGGCCTGAAAAACTTGTGAATGAGAATTTGAATGCTCCTGTCTTTCAGGACAGCGTTCCAAATCAAAAGTTTCTTGTATGAGATCCAACTCATCAAGAATTTTCTGGATCTCTTTAGCTCTCCCTCTGTTTTCTTGTTCCCATGAAAGTTGAACAGCAAAAATCCGATTATCTGCTTCTAATAAAGCCTCATGCACTTCTTGCAACTTGGCTTTAGTTTTACTCATTCCACTCCAATGCCTTGTTAGCAATTTTAGCAGCCCTATCTTTATCCCGAATAATGAGCAAAAGACTTGATTTAAATTCTTGCAAAGTATTCTTAATTGACTTCATATCGGCCATATAAATGCAGCATATATCTACATCTTTGGGAACACCATTAATTAATTCTTCTAATTGCCGATGAATCTCATCAAGTTTAGATAAAACTTGAATTTCCTTTCCAACAGTTAATGAACTTGGGCTGCACTTCCCATGAACAGGTTGAGATGATGTAGTGCTGTTTTGATGTACAAAGATGTCAAAAATCCTTTCAGTTGTACTCAAATTATCACACATCTGATGAACACTTTTCATCATCTCATCTATGGTGTCTCCCAATTCTTTAGCTTTCCGCCTCAACATGGCTTCAAGCAAAGAGAACTCTGTTTTGTGGTCACTAGGAGCAACTTCTTCCATATTGATCTCAATGCGAGAATCAACATTTGTGAAGGAGTTTCCTACTTCAACCTTAGTTTTTTCTTGCTGCTCTATCCAGAATCCTCCTGAGTTTCGAAGGTGTAGTAGAATATCATCAGCTGATAAGATATCATCAACTGAAAACATATTTTCAGTTTCGAGTGATTCTTCCCTTGTACCTTCATCTTCAGTCTCCTTAGCAAATGTCATTACACTGCACTCCTTTGTAGGGAACATGGATACCTCACTAGACAGCAAGGCTTCTGCTATCACAATACATTCTTCTATGGAATGCTTGAATTCTTCATGTGCTTTGGAAACAGTTGAGGTCATATTGCATTCTTTTGTAGAATGCACGGACACTTCTTGTGTCTCAAAAGTAGATGTTGTCTCATTGCACTCTTCTATAGAATGCATGGACAAATTCCTTTCCGTTGATACCCCCTGAACTTCAGTTGCAAATTCAAATGGATTCCAACTTGCATTCCCTTCTTCAGCATCTGAAATCTCCTCTTTGTTCTTAACTGTTTTCATCAAAAGAGGCTTCAATTTATCTTCACATTGATGGAACAATCCTTTGATTAATATTTCAGCAGTAGGAGAAATCTGCTCATCTTGCTCATATGCATCCAAAAGAAGAGATTGAACATTTTGAGGAATGTCTTCAACTTCATTAATTGTCAGAACAAGGATATTTCATGACAACAACAAATACATCCTCCTCTTGCTTACTCCAAGTTGAATTGAAGAGATAGTGGAACAAATGATATATCTGATCTTCTGTTGGCATTTAAATTCGCACCTCTGGAATGCGTATTTGAAACGGACAGCTATGCACAGATAAACTACTCTTCAAATTTGGAGGGGAAGCTCCCTCTTGCTGATGGTGTTGAAAGAAAGTAAACTAAGAACTAAGTTTCCTATCTTTTTGATCAGCTTAGAGCACAAGGTTTATTAAACACAAACGCTACAGCTGAGACTTTCTGTTTTAAGACCTTCAACTACGACTAACTTAAACTAAAGACGTTTCTAACTTCTCAAGTAATAAGCAGAGCAAGAGAAACTAGAAATGAACAAGGTTGATTTCTGACAAAATACTTCAATAAACTCTCTCTCAACAAACATCTACACACTTCAATGCAAGTTGAAATCAAGATCATAAAAGTAGAACATAAATAACGGAAATCTGAGATGTTATATCAAGGCAAAGGAGGCTCATGATTTTATTACTCAAACTTCGGAACAAAACTCACTTCTAACATGCGGAACAAGAAATTGCAGCTAAAGAGGCTTGCAATCTTATTCTTACACAATAGAAACAACAATCACACTAACTCCTTGTTGGCTAAAGAGGCTCAACAATTTGCTATCACAACACAAGTGAACTGAAACTGAATAACAACTTGCGGCTAAAAGGGCTCAAAATTTGCTATCACAATAACCGTTAAAGAAAACTAATGAGCAAAGGCTCTTATTTATAGGCAAGCAGAGGAGTAGGGAACCCTAAAATCTCCTTGCTTTTACAATCTAGGGCTTGCTCAGCAAGCAAGCTTTATTTCTAAATCTAGAAAGAAGATAACGTCTAACACCTAAGAAAGCAGGAAAAGCGGGAAACGCCAACTATTACAATTTATCTTCTTTCTCTTCGAAGAATGGATAAGAATTGTTCCAAAAATAGAAAGAAAGCGGAAAGAAAGCTTCTATATGAAAGCCGCTTTAAATCTCACTCATATCCGCTAAAAAGCAGGAAACTGGGTCCTGATTAGGTGCATTGATACCATCTAAGGCAATATTCTGATTCTCCAAGATCTCCTCGCCTTCTGTGATCAAACTTAGAGAATCCTTCACTTCTTTGGCTGCTTTATGAGTTATGTTCTTGAAAAACATCGCTGCTCGAAAAGATGATTCACTAATTGATAACTTGGTGGCTCTGCAACTTTATGTTTCTAACACCTCTTTTGATTTTAATCAGAAGAGTATTGCACAACTCTTTTCCAATACCTTTCCTTTTCCTCATAGCACACCTCTCGTTCTTCAGCTGAGATGATGAAGTTTTGACATAGTGTTGATTTGGTCTTAAACTCGAGGGGAGTGTACTCCATATTGAAAACCTTGAAGAATGACTGTAAACTCACCTATGTTCAGACAAGCTTTGAGCAACTTTCTATTTTTAGAATGCTGGTTTTTCAGCCTCAAACGGACAAATTTTTGGAAATTTTTCTGAGATATGGGTTTTGCTCAGAATTTCGTTGCATTACAACCCAGATCGTCCGTTTTTGAAAATTTTGAATTTAGACTGAAAAAGCAGCAAACCCTAATTTCTTCAACTTTTCACCTAAAAAGCTGGCACCTGGGTTTTGTTCAGAATACAAGTAGAAATGGACCCAATTGATCAGATTTGAAAAACATTGATGGCTGATCGAAAAAGCAGCCAACCCTAGAATTTGAAATTTTCTTGAAAAAACTATGATATGGGTTTTATCAGAAGATTGTTTTGAGAGGACTCAGATGATCAAAAATTGAAAACCCTGAAGATTTCACTGACATGCAAGGAAAAAGCAGCTGCTGCAACTTGATGAATTTCTCCAAAAATTCTTTAGAAGAATGAGATGAAGAAACCTAGATGGCTGAATATTGAAAATCTTGACCTTCAAAAATTTGATCTTCTGGATGAAAAAGCATGAAAAAGCAAGGTCTTATGTTGCTCGTCTAAAAATTATTTATGAAAATCAGCAACCTTGAGCTCTTGAATCTTGAAATAAAACTCAAAGTTGCTGCTCCACTTCTCTTCTTTGGACGCCACCTGTAAAAATGATGAAAACTGAATGGAAGAGATGTCTTAAATAGATTTAGGGCTTGAAATAGCTTTGCTTTATTTTCTTTTAATCCATGCAAACCCTAAAACCTTCTCATGCATCGAACTTGGACATTCACTTCAACTTGCAATTTTGAAATTTTGGAAAATTGACTAAGTTATGACAAGTTGGGTGCCCTTCTTAGCTAGAGGCGCCCATTTTCTCCAAAGGTAACCACTCTTTTGAGAATTTTCAACTTTTCTTCCATTTTGACTCCTAGTTTGACCTTGATCTCTGGCTTCCAGATTGATCCGATGAATGAGCTGGATGATTCATCACGTAGCCTAACTGATTCTGAGAAGATTGTTCTGGAGGCGCCTCTGACGGAAAACTTTGTTTTGACCTTCAAATTCATGGGAGCCTATTTCCTCCAGGGGCTCTGAACTTTCACAATGTTAGCCATTTTTTCATGATTTTCAATTTCTTCCTTTCCCTTTGATCTTCTGATGAAATCTTGATTCCGGGAGCTACACTGATCTGATTGACTGGCTGACAGGTTCATTGGATAGCTTGGCTTGGCTGAAATTGACGAGATGATCTTAGATGCTTCATTGACGAATTCCATCATCTTAGAGCTCAAAATCTTGGGCGCCCTTTCTCTCCAGGGGCGCTCAACTTGACCAGACTTAGCCATTTTTATGATATCTTCGCCACTTTCTCTTCTTCAGATGATCTCGTCAGATCTGGAGTTCTAGGTGCCGGATTGATTGATGGTTGGGCTCGTTACGGAGCTGAGGAGAAATCAAGAGGAATCTCCGGGGAGTAACTTTGTCGTCCCCGAAACAACCGAATTAGCAAGAAACAACTGGAAACATCCTTGACCATTTGGGGATGGTTCCCCATCCCCAATACAGATGGGGGACATTGGAAATGTCCCTCATCGTACGAGGGACGGTTAGAGGGAGCTTCCTAAGGTTAAAAAGCATTTTAAAACTCGATTTTTTTAATATTTCTTCCTCCTTTCCAAGGTCACGCGGGGCCCACTTACTATACCAACCTTAAATTTTTTGCCTAAATGCTAAAGAAACAAAATACGAACATTATTTTGTCTCACGGCTCACCTCAGTCTCACGGCACGACAGAAGTTGCGATTCTCTCTCAGGCGACGTCTTTGATCACAGTCTACAGATCAAACAAAAGTTAAAAGTTTTAAGTAACAACATTTTGATTTTATTAAAAAAAATTGATACTAGCTGCAGCAGCGCACATCTTCAGTCGAAGCATTGGCATTAACTAGGGTTCAGTGTTCAATCTTGACGTTGGAGCTGCAATTACAGGTTTGACTTTAGTCTTTGAGTTTAAAAGCTAGAACTTGAAGTTTAGGCATTAGTAATTTTAATTTACTTTTCAATTTTCATCCCTTTTTTTAAAATGAAACCCTAACAACATGCATTCTCTCACTAATGATCATTATTTTGAGCATAAAAAGCCCTATTTCGAACCATTAAGCCTCTTAGCTCTTCTTGGATCTCTCCTTGAACACTTAGCTTATCTTTTGAAAACTCTTTCTCTTGTCTTTGATTTGCCGCCGGTCTCATTCTCAACCTTCTCTACTCCAGATTTGCAACTAAGGCAACAACCATTTATTCTTTTGTAAGAACCCTTGTTCTCCTTGAGACAATTTCTTTGCAACTACTGGTCTAATTTTTTTGTGTTTTGTAGTTTTGTAGTTTTCTTGTGTTTTTTGGTATAAAATACCAGTTGACACAAGAAATGCAAATAACTAAACTAAGGCACATAAAGGAAATTTATGAAACTAATGATGGAGCAAAGCCACAAATTTCAAATCAGATTTATCAAAGACTTTGCAAATACAGTCAATCATACCCGGAGTCCATAGCTCTCTAATTACAGGTCTGAAATCTCTGATCAGCATACATAAATTTCATAGATAACAATGCCTAGCCCAAAAAATCAAGTTCTCCCACGTAGGAATGACTTTAATTGATTGCCATGATGAAATCGCCCAAACATAAACAAGAATGAAGCCCAAGAATGAATTGCTTTGGCCAAGTATGAACTGTACAACCTATCAAGGGAAGAATAGTATGGCCTGAGAAATGGAGATGTACGGCCCAGCGATTGAATGATTTTCAACAAATGCAAACAGCAATGATGATCTCCAGATTTGTCAATGAAAATCTTAAAAACCCTTCATGAAACTTCACTATTTTGCTCAAATATGACAGCTGATTGCAACCACTCTAATGT
Organism: Sequoia sempervirens; assembly: GCA_007258455.2. NCBI lineage: Eukaryota > Viridiplantae > Streptophyta > Pinopsida > Cupressales > Cupressaceae > Sequoia > Sequoia sempervirens. Next base: position 36,392 of record VDFB02126446.1, read on the forward strand.
GCAACCTTCAAGTGATCTCTCACACCCTCAGGTAGCTGAAACTATGAAGAAGCTACGCTCTCCAAAGCCAAGAAATTGCACAAACCTTGGTTTCTCCTCTTGCAAAGCAAAATGCTCATAAATGCCAAGTGTAGATGATGAATGAAAATAAATTTCAAAGCTTTTTATATGCTTCTCCAAAAAGCACGACTTCCAAGAGGTGTAATAATCATTAAAATACATTTTAAAATATGCTTTTGTTGTACTTTATAATAACTCATTGAAATAGGCGCCCAAGTCAAATGCTTTTTAATAATTAACTTATGTGATAAAATGGCCCCCACTAATAAAGTCAAATATGACCTTATGTTATGCACTTTTTAAAAATAATTAATTATTATTAAAGCTCACCTGAATAATAATTAAAAAATAACATAACTCCCTCATAAAACATTATTTCTTGATTTTGTTAAAGCCAGGGGGTCAACCATTGAGTCCACTGCGCCACCAGGTGCCTTTTCTAAAAATAGTAACACTGGACTCTCTCAACCAAGTGACTTACTATAAATAGTAAGTGTGCACAACTGAGTCCCAAAACACTCCCAAAGGCCAATTCTGAACAACACCAAGCTCCGGAGAAGAAAGACACCACCAAGTGCCGCCATAGAACCAAACATCCACCACACGGGACCCTCTAACCAACTCCATTAGCCTACGAGGGTCAAATAATAGGCTAAACCATCAAGAAACTGAAACGAGCTAAAAAGGGGACATTACATCTTTCTTTTTTAATAATGTCCCTATGTTATTGTTTCTTTTTCCTTGGAAACACAGTAACATCATTTTCATACTTTCTATAAGAGTTTTAAAGTTTTTTATATCCATTGCTCCTCTCTCAGCAATCAATTTGAGTAAATTTAGTGCTACTGCTACTTTAAGTTTAACTTTAAGTTTATATAGATAGTGCTGGTTTACATTTTGATTCTTTGAATTTTCTGATTTTCATTTTCAATGTTCATTGGTTTGGTATTTTCGTTTCAATTTTACAAACTTTCAGGCTTTAAACAACAAAAAAAATACAAAATGAGCAACAACAACAATAGTGATAGTCATGAGGGTAGTGACAGTGAAAATGAAGCTACAAGAATGCCAATAGACCTTTCTTTTAACTCTGAAAATCCAACCCATGCTTCTTCAAACCATTATGCATGCCCTATATCCTCTCTTCAAAGGTTTGCAAAAGGCCCTTTCAACCGCAAGAAACCATTGCATTAGTTTGCCACATATGTGACTGCCAACAAAAGGAAAAATTCGGGGGGCAGCAAGAAATGGTTTTGTCATGTTTGTGAAACTCATTACCATGGGAGCTATACTAGGATTAGAGGCCATCTAGTGGGTTACAGTGGAAAGGGTGTTAGAGTTTGTGACGCAACACCATTGGAGCAGCAGCTTCAATTTGCAAAGTTGGCTGGAGTAAGTGATGACCAAATCATTACCATTCAAAATAAAAAAAGGCCAATAATTGATTTGCAAGCCTCTTCTAATGTATCAATTGGAGAGAGTTGTGATAGAGGGATGAGGAAAGCAAGTGAGAAAACTTCAGTCATGGGGTTAATGAATGTGCAAAAACGTGAGAAAGCTGATGATGCAGTGGTCAAATTCTTTTATGCACATGCTCTTACATTTCATTTGGTGAGGCCACCTTATTTCAAAACAATGGCGAAAGAAATATTGACAGTTGGATCCTCTTATGCCTTCCCCTGGAGAACATAGATTGCGTACCTCCCTCCTTGACAAACAATATTCAAGAGCTACCATGATGATGGAGGAGATGAGGCAAACATGGATTAGGACTGGCTGTTCCATTGTCATGGATGGGTGGACTGATATTCGACATAGGCCACTCATTAATGTTATTGTTACATGCCCTATTGGTTCATACTTTCTTCGAGCTATTGATTGTTCTGGGAAGTTTAAGGATGCTAATTTTCAGTTTGGCATTTTGAGGGAGGCCATAGAGGAGGTTGGGCCTTCTAATGTTGTGCAGGTTGTGACAGATTCAGCTCGTGTTTGTAAGCTAGCTAGTTTGATGATTGAAAGTGCTTACAAACATATTTTTTGGACTCCATGTTGCGTACTTGCTTTGAATAATGCTTTGAAAGACATTGGCAAAATAGATTGGGTGAAGGAAGCAGTTGCAGAGGCTAGAGACATACAAATGTTGGTATGTAAACATCACACTTCACTTGCACTATTCCAGTCTTATTCAAAGAAAGAATTCCTCAAACTCGTTGAGACTAGATATGCTAGCTACTATATTTTGTGGGAGAGGATGTTGGAGGTCCAAGATGCTCTACAAGCCATGGTTGTTTGTGCAAATTGGAAAAGGTGGACTCTATCGAAGACAAATGAAGGTAAGGAAGTGAGAGATAGAGTACCTAATGAAACTTGGTGGGCTACTATTAAGTAAGAAATCTAAAAATTTAAATTGTTTTTGAATTTGTTACACTTTGTTTTACTTTGTATTTTAAAAGTTCTAATTTTTTATTTGTTGCTTGTAGGTATATTTGCTCTTTCATATCATTAGCTGTGGGGGTAATCCGATATGCAGATACAAACTCTCCTAGCTTGGGAGAGATGTATGAGACTTTTGATAGCACGCTTGACCAAATGAAGCAAGCTATTCGTCAAAAGGATCCTAAGATGAGTTTTTATGAGGACCATATTATGCCTATTGTGACAAAGAGGTGGAACACAATGAATACTCCTCTTCATATGCTTGCCTATGCTATTAATCCGAAGTGCTATGTACCTAGACCTGGCCAAATGCTTCCTTTGAGGATGACGAGGTGATAGAGGGGCTTACAACAGCCCTTCGTAAAATGTATACCACCGAGCAGGCAACCATTCTTAGAGAGCAGTGGCTTATGTTTTCTGATCTTCAGGGTCCTACATTAAGCAAACCAGAGGCTAGGACGGATAGGGCCACCATTGCACAAAACAACCCTATTGGATGGTGGAAATTTCATGGGAAGGACACATCGGATTTGAAACAACTTGCCATTCGTTTTCTCTCACAAATTGCTAGTTCCTTTGCTGTAGAGAGGGATTGGTCCACCTATGGCTTAATCCACTCCATTAAGAGAAACAGGCTTACTTCAAAACGAGTTGATAAATTAGTTGCAGTTCATACTGTCTTGAGACTTTAGGACCGACAAACTACTGGGTACCAATAGACTCCAGCAACACGATGGGATGTTGATCCTAAGGATGTTAGGAAAATTGACGAGGAGGTGCAACCAAGATTGGTCGGGCTACCATTGGATGATCCACTCTTGCCAAAGGATGATAGTGACTCAGATAGTTCTGAGTCTTTGGATATTCATAGCCCGAATAAGGCTTAATTTCATAGACTGTTGTATTTAATATTTTGATTTTCATGTTTGAAATTTGAGACTTTTGGATACATGTTTGAGACATTTGGACATTGATAGACCATGGTTTTATTGATGTTTGATACTGCTGTGATAAATTTTATAATGCTTTAATGACATTTATTATATTGCTATACTACTGCTCTAGCAATTTATTTACATATTGATATTTTTGTTATCAATTATTAAATTCTTGACATATGTCTCTTTCCGCCCCCCTCTCTCTCTCTATAATATATTAATAAATTTTGAAAATATCATATATATATGTCACCTTCCCCTACCATCCCCTAAAAATGGCCCCCTAGGAAACGTCCCGAAAATGCGTCCCCTACCGTCCCCCCATCGCCGACCCTGAAACGTTGTGGAACATAGGAATTATATGATTGTTGTTATTTCCATAATTCCTTGTGATGGCAATGGGAAAATACAATCTAAATCAATTGAATTCGAGTATTTTGTATGATGACTTTATTGGATGCAACTTCAATTTAAATATCAACTTAAAACAACTCAAAACAGCAAGCAAGAAAACTGTTTGACAAAATGCTTGCATTGTCAAATTGGGAACAATCATGAAAACTTCGCCATCTTGGGTAAGGGTCTTTACACAACCCACAAGTTCGAACGGGACAAAATGATCAAGTACGAGGAACCAAAGATGAAAAGGGTGAACTTGGAAGATGAAGACAAACTGTTGGCGTTTAAATTAGCACCTCTGGAGTGCTGATTGTAAACGTTCAGCTATTTCAAATGTTTTGCAACACTTCTTCGTTATTTAAAGAGAAGTCCCTCTCTGCTGGGAGCAATGCGTAAGGAAGGGAAATGTTAACTAAGGTTCCTATCTTTTTATGCTTCAGCGGCAGGACACAAGGGTGCACAAACACAATGCGCCGTAGCTAAGCTTTTCTCTGGTTTCTGCAGATCTCAACTACGACTAACTAGCTTCTATCTATCCAATACCTTAAAGGTAAACAGAGCATGAGGGTAAAGGAGCGGGAATGGTTTGGTTGGATCACCTGAATTCGCCGTCTCCTGAGAATATGACCGAGGCTCTGAACTCTCGGGTATACACCAAGATAAGGTTGGTACAAGCAAACGCTCTATACGGTAAACTAGATCTGAGACCTGCCAAGGAGGAGGGACTCCTATCCGAGGTATGGGCTAGGAAATAGTTTACGAGAAACAACAATTTACGATGCCTTGGCCAGCGAGCTTGCTAAGGAGGAGGGACTCCTATCCGAAGTATAGCTTGGAAGTCAATACATTAAACAACAACAAAACGACAACTTGTCAATAACAAATGTCCAAGGAGGAGGGACTCCTATCCGAGGAGGGAAATGAAACAACGAGCTATTTAAACACAAGACGTGGACACAACTCAAAAAGATTGACCAAAATGCAAGCGCCTTCTGATATTCTCCTTCAAAGCTTCATCAACGAATTACAAAGATTGGGAAGGCAAAGGCACGAAATCATGCACAATTGCAATCGACCAACGAACTCTCATCCAAGAGTGAACAAATATCCGCTTTCAAAGCTGTTGGCAACAATGGCGCAGCAATTTTGCATAGCAAGTAAAAGTTAAACAAATCATGAGCCCAAGGCTCTTATTTATAGAACTCAAAGGAGTGGGCAACCCCAAAATCTCCTTGAGTTAACAATGAGTTCTTGCCAATCAATTAGAAGGATTTATTCCTAAAAGGAGGGAACAAGCAGTTAACTGGAAAACTACTTCAGTTAACTGAAAGTGAACAAAGAGTCAACTGGAAACTACTTCAGTTGACTGAAAGTAAACAAAAGGTGAACTTTAATGAAAGTACCCCTCCAAAACAGACATCCACATTTAGTGGAGATCTAAGATCCACAAATCATGGAAGCCAATTAGACATCCTTAATCAGTGGGATCTAACAATGCATGATTTAAGGAAAGTGAAGTTAAACTTGGAAAGAAGCATCAAGTTAACTCCAACTACATTTAATAGCATCTTGAGTTGACTTGGAAAGAAGCATCAAGTCAAACTCAAGTCTCATGAATGCCACTTGGAGGGTGTATGGTGTCCTTCTTTGGTGCACTTATAGTTCGCCACTAATCAGCAGTGTCTCTATCCATTGATTGACTTCGTCAGCTTCTGGGGAGTTAATGCTTTGTAGGATGATGACGTGGCGTCGTACCATGATCTCACCCGTTGTGAGCTGATTTCCGAAGTCAATACACTGAGATGCTGCTTCTTCTAACTTGGTTGATAAAGCTGCTACCTTAGCCAGCTTGCAACCATCTGGATCATCAAGAAAGGTACTGCAGATAACATCCCTGAACTGGTTCTGTACAGTAACCATCTCGACGTATTCTCCTCCCTCACGCTGATATTCCATGCAAGGGAAAGATATCACCAACATTCTTGCGAAGTTGATAATAGTGGCAACCACCCGTCTGTAATCAATTAACTCTACTGAATGAGCGTCATAGGCTTTCACCTTGTACGCCAACTGTTCCTTCCAAGCAAAGAGATGTTGCTTGTTTTGCTCAGAGTATACTGATTGATATGCCAATTGCAAATCTGCAATTGTGCTTTCGTCTTCAAGCCTCTTTTCTGCAATCCTTTGTTCTGACTGCTGGATCTCTGCACGAAGTCCATGTGCTCTATCTCGTAACTGGTATAGGTTTGCCAGAATACATCTACCCTTGAGAACAAACTCTTCCACTTGATCTCTCAAGTGTTTGCCGGATGTCATCAATTGTCGATGATTTTGTTCGGCGGGGAGATCTAGTAGTCCTGCTGGTAGGGCTGAGACGTTGGGTGTGCCATGTATCAAGCTGGTTATGTAAGACCTCAGTTTCTGATTTTCAGCCTTTAAGGATGCCTTTTCTTTACCATCCTTTGCCATCCTTTCTTGTGCGCTCACCGAAGCTATTCCAAGAAGGTCTGCCTCCACCTGTCGTGTAGTCTTCCCGAGGTTAAGTTGAGACAAAGTGTAGTCTTCGACTTGGACCTCGTGTATGCTTTTCTCTACTGGTGGAGCGGCCGTCTCTATGATGATCTCACACTCTGCATTCCTTTCTATGTGAACTTGTTTCTTTAACTTCTTCGCCGACGTGTCTTGTGGGACGTGGTCGAATTCGGTAAAGTCAAGTTCATATGAGGGTTTTTCCCTCTTTCTTCCTAGGAAGCCTTCAAGCCAAATAGAATCTCGGCGAACTTCGCTAGGAGGGACGTGAGGCCCTTGAATGCTAGATGTGTGAGACTGTGCTGGAGCAATGTCTCTCGGTGGCGAATCCAAGTCGATGAGGACTTGTGTCCGCTGTGATACTGGTGATATTGGTGGCTCTGCTTCCATAACAGGCACCGTTTCTGCTGCTGCTTCTACTATTGTTGCTTCTGCCATTGGCTCAGCCACTGGTTCTTCAACAATTACTGCTGCTGGTTCCTCTGTGATAACTTCTGCTGAATCAGGGGTAGCAGTCTCTACTCTTTGTTCTGGGGCAGCAATACCCGTGATTATTTCAGGACTATGTGTGGCTTTCTCCACTGGTGTCCTCTGTGTTCTAGGCTTCGACATCCTCATCCCTCGGGGAGGATTGCACCATTGCTTCTGCCTAGGTTTCCTTCTTGAAGTGGAAGGTGGTGTAGACTGAACCTGTGGCGGCTCTGTTCTGTGAGGTATCACCTTCCTTGATTTCTTGCTGTCGAGATAGAGTTGGCTATTTCTAACCACTCTACTTGTTCTTTCTTCTATAGACGTGTCTTCTTTGGCATACCAATCCACTCTCGGGAGCGGTTGGGAGTCAACTGAATCTGCGAAGAATGAGGGGAGAATGACTTCCCCTTCATCATCGGACAGGCCCTCAATTCTGCTGACATAAAGTCGGCAATTTGTGTGAGTCTAAATCTGCTGTAGTCCTTTCTTCGCACTTCATACTCGTCTTTACAATTTACCCAATAATCTTCCATTGAAGACTTATGTGACGAGTGTTGCTCGAGGTGTGCTGCATAGAGTCCTCTGGGATCATAGGATCTTCTATCGATGAGATACTTGAGGTTGAACCTCGTTGTTTCCTGACTCATCATCTTAGCATCTGCCGCGAATCCACATCTATATAGTCCCATTTCAACGGGAAAGTTAACAGCTGTCTTCCTATTCAAGCGCAAGTAGACATGAACCTCGGACAACTGTCTCAGGAATTCCATGAAGACTACCCTATCTGAAGGGTATCTTGGTAGCATGGCGGGGTGGCCAATGTAGCCATACACGCGTATGTAGGAGAACGTAGGAAATTGGATGAACCAATCTGCCCAATCCGCCATTGCCTCTCTGGCTGTCTGTGAAATACGCACGTGCATTTCATGGTTAAGCTCACGTACTGTGTGCATAGTGAAGTGATCACTTATTTTCTTGAAGTGTCTTTCCGCTTGAGTAAACTCAAGACGTGTGAAATATTCGTGAACCTTCTGCACACCTAAGGTTCCCACATTGTTCAATAACCTGAAATCGCCTTGGAAGGCTATCAAGTATACCAGGTAAGAGCACATGTGGAACCTATGAGCTTCCAGATATCCAGTGATTTGTCGGTGGAGCGTGTCACTAATCAAAGTGGCCCAGTCATAATATTCCCTCCTGCCAATGATTTTTGCAATGATATAGTACATCCATGGCTAGAATTGACGACCATCTTCTTCTCCAGTGATTCTATTGAGTAGAGTGATTAACACTGCGTACTCATCTTTACATTCTCCTCGTCCCAACAACTTAGGCAAGCTTGCCTTTGTCACTTTTAACCATTTTTCAGCCATAACCTTTTGACATTTGTCCTTAGCTGTCTCAAATGCCTTCTCACATTCCGTCATTGATATGACTTTGCTGTTAGGACATGATGGAATATCAAAACACCTTTCGATATCCTGAGGCTTTAGACTGCAACAATTCTTCCATCTGCTGCTCTGATTTCTCTGGTGGTAGGGTTGTAATGCTTGATACAAGCGATTACAAGCTCTACGCTTTGTAGTGTGATGGGAATTGATGCGGCCTGCAGCAACCCGGATTCTTCAATATTCTGCAATGTGATTTGATTCATGCCTTCTAGCTGCTCCAAATCAACCACTGGATTTACTTGGTGTAAATTTGTGTCAACTGTTTTCAAGTAATCATGGAGTAAGACCGTCTTGGTCTCGTATTGTACCTGGGAGTACTGCATCTTGAAAAACTTAAAGATTGACTGTAAACTTGACCTTGTTCAGATGATTTTCGGAAACCCTTAAAAATAGCGCCCTGCCGAGAAGTATTTTTCCGGAAAAAATCTGGCACATGGGTTTTGTTCGTGCTTCAATGCTGAACAAACCCAGTTCCTCAGAATTTGGATTTTGAAACTTTTTCGGAAAAACCCCCAAAAATAGGGGCGGCAAGTTTGCTGATTTTGGAAAATTTGTTGAGATGGGTTTCTCTGGAAAATAATGTTGAATCTACCCAGTTGATCTGATCTGATGTAGCCTGTTGCTTTTTCTGTCAAATGCAAGAAAACCTAAGACCAGAAGAGAGGAAATAGACAGAAGATGGATTGGAAGTTTTATCTGATTCCCTGAAAAAATCTATCTCTGGGTCCAATCCTCAAAATAGCAATCCTTTTCTGCTTCAGATCTGCAAGAAAAAATGAAGAACGGATGAAAACCTTGTTTAGATCTTCAATGGCGTCCTTGAGAGCTTGTGGCTGATCTTGATCTCTTAACCTGCAATGAAATAATGAAATGGGACGCCTTCACACTGAATATATTTGTTTAAGCTTCAGATCCACAAGTTTGGGGACCTAACTCAAGCTCAAAAGGTGATTTTGGCTTGATCTAAAGTTGAAAAGGTGATTTCCTCCAATCGTGGAGTGTTTTAGCCAACTTTAACTCAAAAAGCTCTTGACTTTAGTCAACAATTTACCCTTGACTTCTTTAGGCGTCCCTTTTGGTTTCTTGCTGATTTTTAAATATTTATTCTCCTGAAAGCCCTCCGTTTGATCCTGAATCTAGCATTGTCTGTTGATCCTGAGATGTCGCGGACACATTCACTGCGGAGTTGGATCCAAACTGGAAAGAAGTGCCTGGGAGACATGATGATGAAAAGCTGAGTTTAGGGCTTCAAAAGGATGGGCGCCCTTTCCAAGGAAAGGCGCTTTTGCTAATGCCTTAGTGAATTTTCAAACCTCGTTCTTCAGCTTTTTTAAATGACCTCTCATGCTTTGATCTAGATTTCTCGTTGATCAGAGAGTCAGATGATTTCGCTTGATGTCTTATCAGGTACCCAGCTCTCTTTTGCCAAGAATGACTGTCTTCAGGAAACCTGGATCTCAAATTAGGGTTCCTTTATTCAAGGGCGCCCCTCCTTGAAAAGGGCGCTTTTGCCTTTTGGCCTGATTATTTTCATCTGGAAAGTTGCCTACTTTGATTCAGATTATTCGTTGAATGCTTCGTCAGATGTTGGTGCTTGCAGTTGCGTTTCCGAGATCTACTTGAGCTGAGAAGGTTATCCTGGGAAGCTTTTTGTCATTTATCAGCATCTGGAGGTCAAGAAAGAAGGGCGCCTTTCTTTTGGAAAGGCTCTTTTTCCTTAGAACTTCGTCGTTAACTGTGGTTTCCTGACATGTCCTCAACTGCCTCTTTTTGCTTCGTCAGCAGCTGCTTGTGATCTATTCATCGGATGATCTAGATGTTTGTTTCACTGTCGAGCTAACAATCAAACGTCGAGAATGACTGCTTTGGATGATCTTACTGACTGCATTTGACCTTCAAAGATCATGGGCGCCCTTGCTTGAAAAAGGCTCTTTTCAGCATTTTGAGTTTTCTCCTTCGTAACGTTTCCAGAGTTAGTCAAATTTTGACCTTTTTCACTTTCGGGAATCTCCTTCATCAAACAGCATCATTTTGGACCTTTTCTGCCATGGTTGTGTTGTTGAAGCTTTTCAAGCTTAGCTTTCAGCACCTGGTACTGGCCAATCTGCCATTAATGGCTGCAGAGGTTCTAACTTTGTTCCTGAAAAATAGAAATAGACCCACCAGATTAAAGCATGTCTTTTGATGATTCTGACTTGACCAATGTGATCGTGAAGCCTTTTAATCCTATCAAAATCATTTTCAATCATTTCTGGGAAGGTCCTATTTTCGGGGGTTTCCCTGAAAATAGGGGCGAAAAACCCTAATTTTCAAATTTAGAATTTTGCACGTGTTCTTTGACAGAAACCCACCAAGATTCTATGATTGGTTTGACCTAAAACTGACTCAACATGGCATTTTAACAAGATTTAGCTCAATTTATACAGAATGCCAAAAAATTAATTTTGGGTATTAGGCTCCGTCTGGTGACCATGTCGGATACCTACGGCATAGGAGAACCGAGAATCTCAAGTTTCATAGACCAGTATATATAATCAGTTGGGTAATGGAGTCAGGACTTTGGTTCCGTACATACCTAAAAATAGAGTTCACCTTATTTATTGGGTTCCCCAATTTATTCACCTATGACAAAACATCTAAGAAATCACCTAAAACACGACAATACTTCACTGAACGGGGAAAAACATAACAACATAACGTTAAAGCAGGGAAAAGTATTTACAATATATACTCACCCCATCCCCAAAGGGATGAAATGCTTCAAGTACTGCCCACTATAAGGCAGTTGAAAGAGCCTCCCGTCTGAATGTGAGAGAATATAGGAATTCTCTCCTCCAATGTCATGAATCAGGAACAGCCCCAGCCAAAGGGAGTCAAATTTTCCGTGCATTCCCTTTGGTTCGTGTCTCTTGTCCCATAATAGGACTTTATCTCCAATCTCAAAGTCTCATTGCCGAGCCTTCTTGTCGAAGATCTTCTTCACTCACTCTTGATGCTGAGTGATCTTATCAACTATCTCCACCCTTTCTTCTTGAAGTTTCATCAGGCATAAGATACGTTTCTCAATAGGATCTTTGAATTCCTCATCTTCTATTGTGGATGCCAGCTGCAAAGCGGACAACTCTAGAGTGACGGGTAACGCAGCTTCAGTGCCATACAGGATTATGAAAGGTGAAGTGCCGATAGCTCTTTTAGGCGTGATTCTATCAGCCCAAAGAGCATCGTACAATTTTGTGTGCCAAGCCCGTTGATTGGAATCAACCATCTTACGCACTATTGTGACTATGTTCTTATTTGACGATTCAGCTTGTCCGTTACCTTGTGGATAGTAATATGAAGAATGGGACAAGGTGATGCCATAGTCAAAACAAAATTCTATCAACTCCTCTGACGAGAAGCTTGTAGCGTTGTCAGTCACGATCTTTTTAGGTACTCCAAAGCGTGTAATGATGTTCTCTTTGAGGAAGTTACACACCACTTCGGAAGTAGCCTGCTTTACAGGAATTGCCTCAACCCACTTAGTGAAATAGTCTGTCGCCGTGAGGACGTAGACATGTCCTTTGCTGGAATGAGGGTTGATAGGTCCCACAAAGTCTATGCCCCATTGCTGGAATGGAGCATCTATCACCACCGGCCTTAGCGGAAGGTTTGACAGCTTAAGTTTACCAACAAATTGTTGGCACAATGTGCATCTGTGCACCCAGTCATATGCGTCGCGGAACAAAGTCGGCCAAAAGAATGATGCCCGCAAGATCTTGAATGCGGTAACCCTTGATGAGAAGTGACCTCCGCATGCTTGATTGTGGAATGCCTCCATCAATCGTCTTTGTTGATCTTTGGTGACGCATAGTAGGAACGTTCCATCAAGCCCACGCTTGTATAGAACATTTCCTCCAAGCACATAGCTTTGTGCTTGTAATTTCAAAGTTCTTCTCTGCTGCTTATCCAAGTGTGTCGGACATTCCCCGTAGGTTAGGTAGTACCACAATTCTGTGTACCACTCTTGAGCAGATTCAACTAATAAGACCATTGGGAGGTCTTCTTCCATTTCTGTTCTTGAGATTCCATCTTCAGCTTGATGCTTCAAATCACCATCTTCTGCCAGGAGTTGACATAGACCTCTCCCGCGAACGAGCTTGGTAGGCTTGATATCCAAGTCGTATTCTTGAACTCTTGCAATCCAGTTGCCTCTTTTGGTGCCCATTTCTTGTTGAGTGAGGACACTCTTGACTGCGGGGTCTGTAACATACACAGTGGTGTGAGAGTTTAGGATGTAGAATCTGAAATTCTTAACAGCCCTCACAACTGCATATGCGTTTTTCTCTATTTGGGAGTACCGAGATTCGCTATCCTTGAAGCTGCTGCTCATGAAAGCGATAGGTGACTCAGTCTCTTCATTCAACTTCTGAGTCAGTATGGCGGAGAGAGTATGTTCCGACGCGTAACAATAAAGAATAAATTCTTTATTGAAATCAGGTCGAACCAACACTGGCGCTTTGCTGATGGCCTCTTTTATTTTCTCGAACGCCTTCCTTCCTTCATCGGTCCATTTGAAAGCGGTCGTTTTCTTCATCATTGCCGAGATGTCTTTGGTCAGCTCCGAGAAGTCAGGTACAAATCTCCGTATAAAGTTGACTTTGCCGAAGAAAGAATGTACCCTAGTTTTATTGGTAGGGAGAGCCAGGTCCTTGATTGCATCTACCCGATTAGGATCTATCCTAGTCCCTTCTTTAGAGACGATGTGACCAAGCAATTTGCCTTCTGTCACCGCGAAGATAGACTTCTTTGGATTCAGTGATATGTGGTGGGACCTGCATCTCTCGAACACTTTCACTAAGTGCTGAAAATGATCTTGCCGCTTCTTTGAGAAAGCGGTAAGGTCGTCAAGATAGACGACAATCAATTTGTCTTTTAAGTCGCCAAACGCCAAGTCCATGGCTCACTGAAAAGTAGCACCGGCGTTGATGAGGCCGAAGGGCATCCTCTCATAGGCGAACGTCCCCCATGGAGTGGTGAACGCTGTCTTGAGTTGATCCTCTTCAGCCACTGCAATCTGGTTGTATCCCGAAAATCCGTCAAGTAATGACAGCATCTCCGAACCGGTTATTGTTTGCAATGTATGTTCCATGATGGGCAAAGGATAATTATCCTTTAGTGATGACTGGTTCAGGTTCCCGAAGTCTACACAAATCCGGATTTCTCTGCTTTTCTTGCGTACAGGAACGATATTGGACACCCAGGTGGAATAGTGGATCGGGTATATGATCTTGGCATCCACCATCTTTTTCACCTCCGCGTAGATTGTATCTTGGACACGCGGGTTATAGTGTCTCTGCTTCTGCTTGAAAGGCTTGATGTCAGACTTTAGTGGAATTGTATGGGACAATTCCTTTGGCTTGAATGCTTTTAGGTCTTCATAGGACAATGCAAAGACGTCTCGGTATTGCTTGAATAGAGAGATGAAATTGTTGCTTTCTTCCGTAGTGCAACATTTGCCTAGGTTGACAAGCCGAGGCTTATCTTCCGTACCAATGTTGACTTGTCGGTAGTCGGCTGACGTCTTGTCATTAGAATTCCTTTGATCCTGAACATGTATGTCATGTCTATCAAATATATCCTCCAAGGATACTAGACCTTTGGGAATATTATTGCCTCTTAGTTGGATGATACCAGATTCCGTGACTTCGGAATCTTCTGCCATATATTCTCTGGAGGGAGAAGCACTACCTTCAAAGAACAATTCTTGATAATTGTCCTCCATGCGAAGGAATGCTTGAATATCCTCATCGTTAGTAAAGACCTGCCAATTGTCGCAGTTGTCGGGGATGGCTGGCCTGTAGATGAGCTCAATAGCGAAGACATTCTGACGAAAATCAGAATGGGGCATGAAAAGAGCTGTTGATACCGCAAGGGAATCCGCTCTGCTATTCCGCTCACGTGGTATGTACTCGATGTTGAATGCTTCGAACCAATCGATCGCATTCCACACCCTTTGTCGGTAAGAAGAAAGACGGCTTCTTCTTACTTGATACAGTCCTCTAACCTGTTGAACGATCAGCTCTGCATCACCTTCGACTTGAAGGTATTTTATACCCATATCTCTTGCATTTTTGAGGCCAAGTATGAGCGCCTCATATTCCGCAGTATTGTTTGTGTTATCAAACTGCAAGCGATAAGCAAATGGGTACAATGTTCCTTCGGGAGCGGTAATGACAACTCTTGCTCCCGAACCTGCTGTTGAGCAACTGCCGTCGAATTGCATATTCCACATTCTTGAATCTTCATTCAATGTTTGTGTGGTAAGTGCAAAACCTTCATCTTCTTCAGTTACTTCTGACAGCATGGCATACGTGCCAGGACCCGTGCTTTGATGTAGCACTTGTGCTTATGGGTCTTGAGATTTCACCACCGTGAATGTTGACTTAGCCTCAGGTTCCAACTTGAAGGTGCCTTTCTTCAATGGGATTGTCACATACGACCAATCCAGTTGAATCTCACCTTCGAGATCCTTGCAGAAGCTTCTACTCAGGAGCATTCCATAACTGATTGGGATATCAGCTATGAGAATGGTCATCATGATTTTCTTTTCTGGGCAGGATGCTAATCTTACTTGAGCATCCTTCAGCTGACCCACCAATGGCACGGGTTTTGATTCAAGTGAATAACACTTTTCTTTGGTTTCCGTACATGATAGTCCTAAAGCTTTCATGATTTGTAAAGGCATGACATTGTCAGATGCCCCTGAATCAATTATACAATTGCTAAGCTTATATCCTCCCATATACAAGGATATGTAAAAAGGTTTTGGCTTTTCTCCTGCTGGTACGGAAGATGCTAGCAATGTGGGCTGCATGATGATTGGCTTCTGAATTACCTTGAGAATCCGATCCATTTGATCGGGATGATCTTGGAGATACTCTAGCTGTGAAATTTGTACCTTTGTCTTCATCATGGATGTCACTATGTCAAAACTCGTCGGGGACGGATCTTGAGAAACTAGTGTGACGAACTCATGTGTAGACTTGGGATTAGAAGTGGAAGCTTCCTTTCCCTTTTCATTGGACTGCCATCTTTCGTCTTCTTCTTTCTGTGCTTTGAAATGTTGAGCACGTGTAAACACAGGTGTTGACAGGTTCTCGTGATTGACAGCAAGATTGTACTGACGGTAGTCTTCTTCTTGATTTACGGGTTCGCTATGAAAGTATCCCGTTGCGGAGTCGCCATCGAAATCGTCCATTTGAGGTGGAGCAACGTTCGAATTTGAAGGTACTGTATTGGAGCTTGGAACTGCATCTCCGGCATATCCCATTATTTGGTTCATTCTCTGATTCTCAGGGCATGAACACCCAGTGTGTTCGTCTGAATCATGGAAACAACAGAACACGTTGGATTTCTCAGGTTCTGCTTGTCTAGGCAGTCCCGAAAACTTCGGCTTGAAGTTGTTAAATGATTGGAAATTATTTTTCTTCGGCTGATAAGGCTGTTGAGGTTGGTACTGCTGTTGAGGCTGGTACTGCTGTTGTTGTTGATACGGTGGTGGTGTGGGCATTGCTTGTTGCCCTTGGTTGGGTGACTGTCTTTTGAGGATGGTCACCTCGTTTGCTACCTTCTGTAGCAATGGATCTGCTGATGCTTGGACCAGCGGTCTGATGGCATCATTCTTCATCTTCCCCGTAGTGATCATGTGATCCTCAAGCTCGATAGCCTTTTCTTGAGCTACCAGTAGGTCTTCTTCATGACTGCCTTTTATGAAAAAGGCTATCTCTGAGGGTAGGGCGTTGATGAAGCTGCTCATCAGGATCTCGTCAGATGGATTCATTGTGTGGGAAAGTCGTGTAACTAGGCGATTAAACCTTGCTACAAACTCTCTCATCGGTTCTGTGGACTCCATCTTTGAGTTAGATAAACGGGCAAACAGTTGATGACTATCTTCAGCAGGTCTGAATCTGGCCAAGAACTTTTTGCTCATGTCCTCCCAGTTTGTGATAATCCCTGGTTGCAAATGATTGAACCAGTCAGCTGCATTCGGTTCAAGAGTTTCGACAAAGAGTCGAACGGCGATATCTTCGTGTGGCACAGACAGAACGGAACAGGCCGCTGTGAATGTTGAGAGATGTTCATCGGGATGTCTAGTCCCGTCGCCATAGAATCTTGGGAAATGCTTCCGTGATCCCTTGGGAAGTTCATGATTTCCTTGTAAGGCCAATGGGCCTATGTTGTTACCCCATGGAAGTGGGGCAGCACGTCTGGCAACAACTCTTGCATTTCGGCCATTGCCGAAAAGATTGTTGATGTAGTTACCATTGCCATTGTTGCCATTGCCATTGCCGTTACCATTGTTGCCGTTGTTACGGCCATTGCCGTTATGAATGTTAACGTTGTCGGCCATTGCTTGAGCAGGAGGTTCTTGCTGTGGTTCTTCTAGAAATTGCTCTCGAACCTCTTGAAAGATCTGCTCTGTGTCGGATGCTTCTCCGACTTCTTCTTGAAAAAGAGGATTGGTCCTCCTTATATACACTCGGTGAGCCAGGTGTTGATGTGATTTTCGTGACCGCACCAACGCAGAATAAAGTCGCCAACGGCTACCCTATTCTCTCTTGATCAAAGTGTTCCGCATGCTAAGATTGCAAGAAAGTTCATGCGTTCAACTCCAAGGTTCTTTTAATGCGAATAGGCTTAGTTTGGCTCGATGTGATTTTGCTGGTATTTCAAGGGGACTTACGGAATTGTTCGGCAGCGGAGAAAGGAATTCAAATGCTCGAAAGATTTGTCTATGAAGCGCAAGTTACCTATTCTAACCGGAAAGTACTGAATTGAAATGGGGTAGGGTTAAGAGAGTCTAAATCTACTCTAAGTGTGGGATATGGAGCTCAGCTTCAGCAAACTTCTAACCGGATTTCGCTTTGCCTCGCATCGGACAGCTTCCACGAAGTCGGTGCAATCTTCAAGGGAGATGACTAAAGATGTTCAAACCACCACTTGACATGAAGATACCATCACAACGACGCATACCATCATTCAAACTGTGATTGAAGTTAGGCCCAAACGTTTCCAGTTGACCACACAAGGCGCATTCACCATCAGCAAATACACTAGTGGTATGGATAGACGAAGTTGCTTAGATCAAACGCCACATTCCACAACTAACATCTACTTGCATAGAATGAAAATTATACTACTTTGAGCTACCATTTGAATCCGAAGGACGAAGAAACCTTGCTAGCTACTCACAACAAAGACGAAATTCACCATCAATGAAAAACTCTTTTATTGAGAGAGTGTTCACAACAATTTCTTACAAAGTTTTCAAAGGGAAAACTTTCCCTCTTCTTCAAACTACACTATCAATCTACACTAAGCTACTTCTAAGTTGTCCCTCTACTCTATGTCTATTCTAATCTTCTCTACTGTCTACTGAGTACAAATGAGGGGGACTCCCCCTTTATATAGCTAGCCAAGTCCCAAAAGACGGCTAGGGTTACAATCAATAGAGTGGCTAAAATCGTGCCACTTCAGCCCTAACCCTAAAAACCGCCAGAATTGGGAGTGGTACATTAAATGAATCAAAGATTCCCACTCACTCCCAAAAATAGCAAAGGGCAATAAATGCCTACAATCAGTCTTCTAGAAGATTCCGCTTGTAGACGCGTTCACACTGTCCTTGATCTTCTTTCTTGACGTTTGCTCTTCAACTTCTTAGCAACTTTTTCTTCCTTCATGTGAAACTTATAACCTTATCTTCCTCTAAAGGTTGTAATATCATCGTGCTTCACCACTTCAAGTCATTGTGCTTTGGCCTCGACGTTCCTCCTGCAAAACAAGCAAGGAGAAGAGCATTAGAACATTTCATAATATAAATTCAACTTACTTACCAGGATTCTCACGCTCTAATTTCCAAGCGTTCATCGTCCTCGCTAGTCAACTTCATCCTTCTGCATGATACCTTAGCCAAATTTTCAACCCATCCTGCATTTTGCTCGGCGCACTTTACTCTAATATTTCATCCAACTCAGGCTCGAGAAAAAATCCTCTCATCAGGAATTTGATCAAAATTCATCCACCGAGGCAAATTTCATCTTGAAAACACGTTTTATTCCTTGCCTTAGAAAATTTTCCAAATTTCCCTTAAGAAATTCATTATTTGAGTGCCCATCAAAATCTTCATCCTGAAAGCCGCAGCGAAGCATGGAAGACTTCAAAATCAACTCCTCATCAATAATCTTCAATACCCAGAAGAAAATTTTCCCCCGAACGTTTCGAATCCATGGGTACCCAACGAATGGGTTCATTTAAATTTTTTTTTCTTGAATTTTGGACCTTAGAAAATTATTTCCCTGTGAAATTTAAATCCGTTCTTCACATCTGTGAAAATCCTGTTGCTCTAACTTGGAAATTTTTTTTATTGTTCATGCACTGTCAACATCTTCTGACTTCATCACTGGCAACTTCACTCGGACTTCAGGAAAATTCATCACTTCATCAGACTTAGGCGTTTTTGCCAAGGAAGAAAATATTTTGTGCCTTAGAAATTTTTTGAATCACTTAGCATTTTTATTTCACCCTTGAAAAATATTTTCACTTGAAGCTCCAACGCCTTAGGAAAAATTTTCATCACATCATCTTATTTTTCATTTCACCATCTTAGGCGCGTATAGCACTTGAAGAATAAACCATTTAAAACTCCAACGCCTAACACACTTGGGCGCATTTCACACTTGAGGAAGGAATATTAAATTTCACTTAGGACTCCCAACGCCTCACAATACTCATATCACCTTGTATTTACCTCGTCACCCTAGGTGCATATGACACTTGAAGAAGAATAATACTTTACCACGCCCAGCAATATTTCACTTCTTCACCTCACTCATCAATTTTATTTCTCCACCCTTGCATCTAAGGCGCATTTCACTTGCTGAGGTGGACTTGGCTTCCAACGCCTTAGGCAACATTCTCTATTATTTCCTAGCATACTCATTCTTTATTTACCACTTTTCACTCCACACTCACCCCCTTTGCATGGCGCATATCACATAGGCAAGAGGATGGGCGCATTTTGCTTGTGTAGAAGAAGGAATCTTTTCAATGCCTTGACTTGTGACTCTTAAGCTTCTCCATTTTTGTCTCCACATGCTTGTTTTGGGCGCATTTAGGAGGGTGAGGAGGACGAGTTTCCTTGACTTGTTGACTCTCTTCTAACTTGAGCGCATTTTTATGTAGGAGAAGGATAAGAACTTTGACTTGTTGACCCATTTTCCTCTTGGGCGCATTTGGACATAGCCGATGGATGAACTTCTTACCACGCCTTGGAGTGACCCTTCAACTTCCTCTTTTTCGTCTTCACTTGACCTTGTTTGGGCGCATTTCACCCCTTGAGGAGGATGAACTCGTTTGACTTCCTTTTGACCCATTTGCTTTGGGCGCATTTTGGCCTGTGAAGAGGATGGACTTGCAATTTGGGCGCATTTTGAAGGTGGTGGTGGATATCCTCGACACTTATACAATTTTTTAAATTTCCTGAGTTTCCCTTGGGCGCATTTCACTATGCCTACTGGATAAACGTGTTGACCTTTCTTTGACTTTCTTCTTCTTGGGCGCATTTTAGCCTGATGAAGGATGAACTTCAAACTTAGAATTTTTTCATGCCTCCTCATCAACTGGGTGCATTTCACCATGTCAACTGGATGAAGCTCCAGACTTAGAATTTCTTTTCGTTTTCGCCAGCTTACATGCCCTGCTATTTATAGTAAGTCCTCTGATTTTGCATCTCTAAAGCTCAGAACGACTTGAAATTTTGCACACTGCATCCTGATGACCTCGTTGTTCTGTCGACACTGCCATTTTTAGTCACCCTGCTATTTTTAGCCTATTTCTGAAGGTGGTTTACTATAAATAGTAACCTCTTGTTTCTGATAGCTCCACTGCTCCGATTAACTTGAAATTTGAATGAGGCGCTCCTCACCACGTGACCTGACTGCTGACCTTGACACATGCACTCGATTTACTATTTTTAGCCAGTTTCCAAATTGACTTACTATAAATAGTAAGTACTCCGTTTGACTTGAAATTTTACCAGCAGATAGCCTGAAGGATGCTGATCGCGGTGGTTTACATCGGTTTTCGAAAATTCTGACTTTTTACACCTCTTTTTGGGTCCCGAAGCTGGAAACCCTAATTCGCTCTGCATGCATATCAAATGATCTCTGTTTCTCTTCGTTTCTGTGCACTGCGATCATTTCGTGATTCGAGCTAGGGAAGCGTCTTAGGGACACACACGCTAAAAATAGCAAGTTCCTTACTAGCGAGTATCTTCGTTTGCATGTCACACCATCGCAAAGCTCTCGAAAAACCCATCGGGGAATCATCCGACATGCAAAGAAACCGACATGCAAACCCTAAAAATAGCCTCGAATTAGAAATTAAGTGGTCGCCGTTTTGCATATTACATCATCGAAGGTCTTGAAAAACCGGAAGGAATATACCAACATGCAAAGAAAAACTACGCATCGAGCCACGAAATTTGTGCTTTGGACTGCTAAAAATAGTAAGTTGTCTTTTTAGCTCAAATTTTGCATACAGTAGCGATGTGCTCTGAATGTCGTGTGGCCGAATTTCTAAAATGCTGACGAATTGCCCGTAATTTCACACTTACTAAAATAGTAAGTACCCGGAATTTGATGAAACTTTGCTGAGAGCCTCTGGAAGCACACTGACAACAACGTTAGTCTCAGATTTCAATTTATTCACCTCGTTTGACCTCAGACTGACCAGGAAAGATGAAACCCTAATTTTCAGACTTGGCCAAAATTTCACATTATGGTTCAACGGCGGGAACGTCCCCGGAAAGACAGACAACAGAAAAGAGAGACAACAACAAAACGACCGAAAAGCAAAGCCAAAATTACGGGGGTCCCCATTTGCAATGGGGCGATGTGTGAAAAACGTCACAACACCAGGATGCTTACTGCCACGCAGGTGGTGGTAATACCGGTCTCTCGGCTGCTAGATCAGCCTTTCTTTCTTCCTCGTCCAGAGTAATGGTTGCGGCTCTCCACTGAGCTGGTGATGTATTCTTCTCGAAGATGAAGATCCGCAAGCTGCTGATGATATCCAATTGCTCTCCTTCAATGTATGTAAGATCTGGTTGGAGAGTTGCTGGAACAAGATCAGGTTGCTCTACTGGTGCCCAAGGACGCCAGATAGTCATTCCCGTGACATAAAAGCGTTTAGCTTTTCTAGAAGTTTGATGCCTCGTTGCCCCACGATGGGCGCCAGAAAACTGTTGGCGTTTAAATTAGCACCTCTAGAGTGCTGATTGTAAATGTTCAGCTATTTCAAATGTTTTGCAACACTTCTTCGTTATTTAAAGAGGAGAAGTCCCTCTCTGCTGGGAGCAATGCGTAAGGAAGGGAAATGTTAACTAAGGTTCCTATCTTTTTATGCTTCAGCGGCAGGACACAAGGGTGCACAAACACAATGCGTCGTAGCTAAGCTTTTCTCTGGTTTCTGCAGATCTCAACTACGACTAACTAGCTTCTATCTATCCAATACCTTAAAGGTAAACAGAGCATGAGGGTAAAGGAGCGGGAATGGTTTGGTTGGATCACCTGAATTTGCCGTCTCCTGAGAATATGACCGAGGCTCTGAACTCTCGGGTATACACCAAGATAAGGTTGGTACAAGCAAACGCTCTATACGGTAAACTAGATCTGAGACCTGCCAAGGAGGAGGGACTCCTATCCGAGGTATGGGCTAGGAAATAGTTTACGAGAAACAACAGATTTACGATGCCTTGGCCAGCGAGCTTGCTAAGGAGGAGGGACTCCTATCCGAAGTATAGCTTGGAAGTCAATGCATTAAACAACAAAAAACGACAACTTGTCAATAACAAATATCCAAGGAGGAGGGACTCCTATCCGAGGAGGGAAATGAAACAACGAGCTATTTAAACACAAAACGTGGACACAACTCAAAAAGATTGACCAAAATGCAAGCGCCTTCTGATATTCTCCTTCAAAGCTTCATCAACGAATTACAAAGATTGGGAAGGCAAAGGCACGAAATCATGCACAATTGCAATCGACCAACGAACTCTCATCCAAGAGTGAACAAATATCTGCTTTCAAAGCTGTTGGCAACAATGGCGCAGCAATTTTGCATAGCAAGTAAAAGTTAAACAAATCATGAGCCCAAGGCTCTTATTTATAGAACTCAAAGGAGTGGGCAACCCCAAAATCTCCTTGAGTTAACAATGAGTTCTTGCCAATCAATTAGCAAGATTTATTCCTAAAAGGAGGGAACAAGCAGTTAACTGGAAAACTACTTCAGTTAACTGAAAGTGAACAAAGAGTCAACTGGAAACTACTTCAGTTGACTGAAAGTAAACAAAAGGTGAACTTTAATGAAAGTACCCCTCCAAAACAGACATCCACATTTAGTGGAGATCTAAGATCCACAAATCATGGAAGCCAATTAGACATCCTTAATCAGTGGGATCTAACAATGCATGATTTAAGGAAAGTGAAGTTAAACTTGGAAAGAAGCATCAAGTTAACTCCAACTACATTTAATAGCATCTTGAGTTGACTTGGAAAGAAGCATCAAGTCAAACTCAAGTCTCATGAATGCCACTTGGAGGGTGTATGGTGTCCTTCTTTGGTGCACTTATAGTTCGCCACTAATCAGCAGTGTCTCTATCCATTGATTGACTTCGTCAGCTTCTGGGGAGTTAATGCTTTGTAGGATGATGACGTGGCGTCGTACCATGATCTCACCCGTTGTGAGCTGATTTCCGAAGTCAATACACTGAGATGCTGCTTCTTCTAACTTGGTTGATAAAGCTGCTACCTTAGCCAGCTTGCAACCATCTGGATCATCAAGAAAGGTACTGCAGATAACATCCCTGAACTGGTTCTGTACAGTAACCATCTCGACGTATTCTCCTCCCTCACGCTGATATTCCATGCAAGGGAAAGATATCACCAACATTCTTGCGAAGTTGATAATAGTGGCAACCACCCGTCTGTAATCAATTAACTCTACTGAATGAGCGTCATAGGCTTTCACCTTGTACGCCAACTGTTCCTTCCAAGCAAAGAG
Organism: Sequoia sempervirens; assembly: GCA_007258455.2. Classification (NCBI taxonomy): domain Eukaryota; kingdom Viridiplantae; phylum Streptophyta; class Pinopsida; order Cupressales; family Cupressaceae; genus Sequoia; species Sequoia sempervirens. The sequence goes on from VDFB02126446.1 coordinate 59,775, forward strand.
ATGTTGCTTGTTTTGCTCAGAGTATACTGATTGATATGCCAATTGCAAATCTGCAATTGTGCTTTCGTCTTCAAGCCTCTTTTCTGCAATCCTTTGTTCTGACTGCTGGATCTCTGCACGAAGTCCATGTGCTCTATCTCGTAACTGGTATAGGTTTGCCAGAATACATCTACCCTTGAGAACAAACTCTTCCACTTGATCTCTCAAGTGTTTGCCGGATGTCATCAATTGTCGATGATTTTGTTCGGCGGGGAGATCTAGTAGTCCTGCTGGTAGGGCTGAGACGTTGGGTGTGCCATGTATCAAGCTGGTTATGTAAGACCTCAGTTTCTGATTTTCAGCCTTTAAGGATGCCTTTTCTTTACCATCCTTTGCCATCCTTTCTTGTGCGCTCACCGAAGCTATTCCAAGAAGGTCTGCCTCCACCTGTCGTGTAGTCTTCCCGAGGTTAAGTTGAGACAAAGTGTAGTCTTCGACTTGGACCTCGTGTATGCTTTTCTCTACTGGTGGAGCGGCCGTCTCTATGATGATCTCACACTCTGCATTCCTTTCTATGTGAACTTGTTTCTTTAACTTCTTCGCCGACGTGTCTTGTGGGACGTGGTCGAATTCGGTAAAGTCAAGTTCATACGAGGGTTTTTCCCTCTTTCTTCCTAGGAAGCCTTCAAGCCAAATAGAATCTCGGCGAACTTCGCTAGGAGGGACGTGAGGCCCTTGAACGCTAGATGTGTGAGACTGTGCTGGAGCAATGTCTCTCGGTGGCGAATCCAAGTCGATGAGGACTTGTGTCCGCTGTGATACTGGTGATATTGGTGGCTCTGCTTCCATAACAGGCACCGTTTCTGCTGCTGCTTCTACTATTGTTGCTTCTGCCATTGGCTCAGCCACTGGTTCTTCAACAATTACTGCTGCTGGTTCCTCCGTGATAACTTCTGCTGAATCAGGGGTAGCAGTCTCTACTCTTTGTTCTGGGGCAGCAATACCCGTGATTATTTCAGGACTATGTGTGGCTTTCTCCACTGGTGTCCTCTGTGTTCTAGGCTTTGACATCCTCATCCCTTGGGGAGGATTGCACCATTGCTTCTGCCTAGGTTTCCTTCTTGAAGTGGAAGGTGGTGTAGACTGAACCTGTGGCGGCTCTGTTCTGTGAGGTATCGCCTTCCTTGATTTCTTGCTGTCGAGATAGAGTTGGCTATTTCTAACCACTCTACTCGTTCTTTCTTCTATAGACGTGTCTTCTTTGGCATACCAATCCACTCTCGGGAGCGGTTGGGAGTCAACTGAATCTGCAAAGAATGAGGGGAGAATGACTTCCCCTTCATCATCGGACAGGCCCTCAATGTCTGCTGACATAAAGTCGGCAATTTGTGTGAGTCTGAATCTGCTGTAGTTCTTTCTTCGCACTTCATACTCGTCTTTACAATTTACCCAATAATCTTCCATTGAAGACTTATGTGACGAGTGTTGCTCGAGGTGTGCTGCATAGAGTCCTCTGGGATCATAGGATCTTCTACCGATGAGATACTTGAGGTTGAACCTCGTTGTTTCCTGACTCATCATTTTAGCATCTGCCGCGAATCCACATCTATATAGTCCCATTTCAACGGGAAAGTTAACAGCTGTCTTCCTCTTCAAGCGCAAGTAGACATGAACCTCGGACAACTGTCTCAGGAATTCCATGAAGACTACCCTATCTGAAGGGTATCTTGGTATCATGGCGGGGTGGCCAATGTAGCCATAGACGCGTATGTAGGAGAACGTAGGAAATTGGATGAACCAATCTGCCCAATCCGCCATTGCCTCTCTCCCTGTCTGTGAAATACGCACGTGCATTTCATGGTTAAGCTCACGTACTGTGTGCATAGTGAAGTGATCACTTATTTTCTTGAAGTGTCTTTCCGCTTGAGTAAACTCAAGACGTGTGAAATGTTCGTGAACCTTCTGCACACCTAAGGTTCCCACATTGTTCAATAACCTGAAATCGCCTTGGAAGGCTATCAAGTATACCAGGTAAGAGCACAAGTGGAACCTATGAGCTTCCAAATATCCAGTGATTTGTCGGTGGAGCGTGTCACTAATCAAAGTGGCCCAGTCATAATATTCCCTCATGCCAATGATTTTTGCAATGATATAGTACATCCATGGCTGGAATTGACGACCATCTTCTTCTCCAGCGATTCTATTGAGTAGAGTGATTAACACTGCGTACTCATCTTTACATTCTCCTCGTCCCAACAACTTAGGCAAGCTTGCCTTTGTCACTTTTAACCATTTTTCAGCCATAACCTTTTGACATTTGTCCTTAGCTGTCTCAAATGCCTTCTCACATTCCGTCATTGATATGACTTTGCTGTTAGGACATGATGGAATATCAAAACACCTATCGATATCCTGAGGCTTTAGACTGCAAACAATTCTTCCATCTGCTGCTCTGATTTCTCTGGTGGTAGGGTTGTAATGCTTGATACAAGCGATTACAAGCTCTACGCTTTGTAGTGTGATGGGAATTGATGCGGCCTGTAGCAACCTGGATTCTTCAATATTCTGCAATGTGATTTGATTCATGCCTTCTAGCTGTTCCAAATCAACCACTAGATTTACTTGGTGTAAATTTGTGTCAACTGTTTTCAAGTAATCGTGGAGTAAGACCGTCTTGGTCTCGTATTGTACCTGGGAGTACTGCATCTTGAAAAACTTAAAGATTGACTGTAAACTTGACCTTGTTCAGATGATTTTCGGAAACCCTTAAAAATAGCGCCCTGCCGAGAAGTATTTTTCGGAAAAAATCTGGCACATGGGTTTTGTTCGTGCTTCAATGCTGAACAAACCCAGTTCCTCAGAATTTGGATTCTGAAACTTTTTCGAAAAAACCCCCAAAAATAGGGGCAGCAAGTTTGCTGATTTTGGAAAATTTGTCGAGATGGGTTTCTCTGGAAAATAATGTTGAATCTACCCAGTTGATCTGATCTGATGTAGCCTGTTGCTTTTTCTGTCAAATGCAAGAAAACCTAAGACCAGAAGAGAGGAAATAGACAGAAGATGGATTGGAAGTTTTATCTGATTCCCTGAAAAAATCTATCTCTGGGTCCAATCCTCAAAATAGCAATCCTTTTCTGCTTCAGATCTGCAAGAAAAAATGAAGAACGGATGAAAACCTTGTTTAGATCTTCAATGGCGTCCTTGAGAGCTTGTGGCTGATCTTGATCTCTTAACCTGCAATGAAATAATGAAATGGGACGCCTTCCCCTTGAATATATATGTTTAAGCTTCAGATCCACAAGTTTGGGGACCTAACTCAAGCTCAAAAGGTGATTTTGGCTTGATCTAAAGTTGAAAAGGTGATTTCCTCCAATCGTGGAGTGTTTAGCCAACTTTAACTCAAAAAGCTCTTGACTTTAGTCAACAATTTACCCTTGACTTCTTTAGGCGTCCCTTTTGGTTTCTTGCTGATTTTTAAATATTTATTCTCCTGAAAGCCCTCCGTTTGATCCTGAATCTAGCGTTGTCTATTGATCCTGAGATGTCGCGGACACATTCACTGCGGAGCTGGATCCAAACTGGAAAGAAGTGCCTGGGAGACATGATGATGAAAAGTTGAGTTTAGGGCTTCAAAAGGATGGGCGCCTTTTCCAAGGAAAGGCGCTTTTGCTAATGCCTTAGTGAATTTTCAAACCTCGTTCTTCAGCTTTTTTAAATGACCTCTCATGCTTTGATCTGGATTTCTCGTTGATCAGAGAGTCAAATGATTGCGCTTGATGTCTTATCAGGTACCCAGCTCTCTTCTACCAAGAATGACTGTCTTCAGGAAACCTGGATCTCAAATTAGGGTTCCTTTATTCAAGGGCGCCCCTCCTTGAAAAGGGCGCTTTTGCCTTTTGGCCTGATTATTTTCATCTGGAAAGTTGCCTACTTTGATTCAGATTATTCGTTGAATGCTTCGTCAGATGTTGGTGCTTGCAGTTGCGTTTCCGAGATCTACTTGAGCTGAGAAGGTTATCCTGGGAAGCTTTTTGTTATCCTGGGAAGCTTTTTGTCATTTATCAGCATCTGGAGGTCAAGAAAGAAGGGAGCCTTTCTTTTGGAAAGGCTCTTTTTCCTTAGAACTTCGTCGTTAACTGTGGTTTCCTGACATGTCCTCAACTGCCTCTTTTTGCTTCGTCAGCAGCTGCTTGTGATCTATTCATCGGATGATCTAGATGTTTGTTTCACTGTCGAGCTAACAATCAAACGTCGAGAATGACTGCTTTGGATGATCTTACTGACTGCATTTGACCTTCAAAGATCATGGGGGCCCCTGCTTGAAAAAGGCTCTTTTCAGCATTTTGAGTTTTCTCCTCCATAACGTTTCCAGAGTTAGTCAAATTTTGACCTTTTTCACTCTCGAGAATCTCCTTCATCAAACAGCATCATTTTGGACCTTTTCTGCCATGGTTGTGTCATTGAAGCTTTTGAAGCTTAGCTTTCAGCACCTGGTACTGGCCAATCTGCCATTAATGGCTGCAGAGGTTCTAACTTTGTTCCTGAAAAATAGAAATAGACCCACCAGAGTAAAGCATGTCTTTTGATGATTCTGACTTGACCAATGTGATCGTGAAGCCTTTTAATCGTATCAAAATCATTTTCAATCATTTCTGGGAAGGTCCTATTTTCGAGGGTTTCCCTGAAAATAGGGGCGAAAAACCCTAATTTTCAAATTTTCAGAATTTTGCACGTGTTCTTTGACAGAAACCCACCAAGATTCTATGATTGGTTTGACCTAAAACTGACTCAACATGGCATTTTAACAAGATTTAGCTCAATTTATACAGAATGCCAAAAAATTAATTTTGGGTACAACACAAACCGAAGACAATCTTGATCAGGGATGATTGGGACTCTGTATTGAAGGCAGCAACATTCAAAATATTCACAGAGTACAAAGATGCATTTGCCTGGACGTATAAAGATCTCAAAGGGATGCCGCCAGAATTGTGCGTACATAGGACCCCCCTCGTATGAAGAGCATAGCCCATACGTAAGAGACTGTATGAAATGAATAAAACCTATGTTGCTAAGGTATAAGAAGAAATCGAGAAAATGCTAGAAGCAGGAATCATTTTCAAAGTGGAAGTTAGTGATTGGGTTTCACCAATCGTCATATCACTCAAGAAAGAGACTAAATAGATTCGGATATGTGTAGATTTTAGAAGTCTAAATGTGGTGACGATCAAGGATCCCTTCCCAATCCTCTTCACTGACACAATCCTCGAAGAAGTAGCTGGTCATGAAATGTACTCGTTCTTGGACAGGTTCTCTAGCTGCAATCAGATAAGCATCACCAAAGAAGACAAGTTGAAGACGACATTTGTAGTTGAGGATGGAGTATATGTGTACAATCGGATGCCATTCAGGTTATGCAACGCTCTATCAACCTTATAGAGAATCATCCTACACATTTTTGATAAGATGTTTGTGGGAAATTTCAAGGTATTTCTCGACGATTGGTCAATCTATAGTGACCAGGAGAAGCATTTAAAGGCACTTGGAGAACGTATGGAACCGTGTAGAGTAGCAAGACTGACACAATCTAAAAAAGTGTTGATTCATGGTACCACAAGGAAAGTTGTTGGGCCACATTGTCTACAAAGTAGGACTCAAGACGAACCCCGACAAGATAAGGGTAATCGTACAGATGGAAGCCCCATAGAACATCACTGGCATGAAGACATTTCTCGGTCATGTAGGGTACTATAGAAGGTTCATCAGAAATTTTGCCCAGATTTCCTATCCACTGGATGTACTTACCAGAAAGGGACAACCATTCGTGTGGACGGAAGACCAAGAAAAAGCCTTCAACAAGGTGAAATTACAACTAATCAATTTGTTGATCCTGGCAATCCTTGATTGGAGTAAAGAGTTTCTTGTGCATGTTGATGCCTCAAATTATGCGATCGGAGCAACACTAGTGCAAGTACGAGTGCAAGGGTTGGATTGCCCGGTATTTTTTGCAAGCCAATTGTTGTCAAAGGAAGAATAGAATTACAATATATCGAGAGGGAAGCTCTCGGGATGGTGTACACAGTACAAAAATTTAGGCACTACTTGCTAGCTACACTCTTCATGTTCTACATTGACCATCAAGCCCTCATGTACTGGGTAAACAAACCGATCATCCAGGGAAGGGTAAGTCTTTGGCTCTTATAATTACAAGAATTCACGTTCACTATAATCTTATGGCCAGGGAAGAGTCATGTCATCGCCAACTAGTTATCCAGAATTCAATCCAGTTAACCAAGGGAGTGAACAAAGAATTCCTTGATGCGCACTTGTTTCAGATCATAGCACTACCACCATGGTATGAGAATATCAAAGAGTATTTGTCCACATCCACCTTTTCGAAAGAGATGCCACTAGGGAAAAGACAAAAGTTAGCAATGAAGAGCAAAAATTTTCAGCTCATTAATGATCTATTATATAAAAAGGGGTTTGATCATGTGTTGAGACAATACGTCATGCAAGAAGAAATTCTAGGAATGCTCAAGGAAGCCCATGAAGGTTTGGCTAGAGAGCATATGGGACTAGATGCCATAGCTCAGAAAATTCTCTTGGTAGGATTGTGGTGGCCGACAGTACACACAGATGCCTAAGAGTGAGTGGTAGGATGTGAGACATGCTAGAGAGTTGGATAACCTTTGAAAACGGATTCCATGCCACTTTTTCCATCTTCACCTCAGGAACTTTTCGAATGGTGGGGACTAGACTTCATTGGTCTGCTAAAAGTCAACCAATTATACCGATGCAGGTACATAGTCGTTGTTACCGAGTACTTGACAAAATAGGCAGAGACTTGAGCATTGCTAGACAACATGGTAGTTAGTACAGCGAGATTTATCTACGAACAAATAGTTACAAGGTACGACATTGTAATATACATTACAAGCGACAAGGGAGGACACTTTGTCAACCATGTCATTCACTTGATGACAACAAAGTTTCGGATCTTTCACAACTTGTCAAGTCTGTACTACCCAAGAGCAAACAAGCAGGCAAAGTCGACAAATAAGGTACTAGTCTTGGTCATTCACAAGTTGTGTGCCATGAAGGAAGCTGGCTGGGAAGAGAAGCTACCTGCCATACTATGGGCATATCGTACGACATATAAGGTGACAATCGGGTACACACCGTTCAAGCTATTGTACGCTCAAGAGGTGATATTGTTAGCTGAATATATGGTGTTGAGCTTGAGAATAATTATGGAGAATAAACTTGGCAACACAGAGAGTCTAAAGGAGCAGTTATTCCAACTCAACAAACTCGACGAACAAAGAATATTGGCACAATGGGTGATAGAGGCAATGCAGAAAAGAAGTATTGGCATGACAAGCACCTTCACCGAATGAAATTCCGACCTGGCCAGTTAGTTTTAAAATATAATGGCTGCAACAAAATTAAACCCAATGAATTCAAGGTAAGGTGGCTCAGACCATTTAAAATCAGAGAAGTTGGCGAGAACGAAGTGATCAAACTCAAGAATTTAGATGCAACTCTGTTACAAGACTCCATCAACAGATCGAAGTTGAAACCTTACCAAGAGAGAAAGAAAGCAACAATCGGAATAAACATGTTGGGCTATGCAACAAAAGAAGATTGGGCAGTAAGCGGACATGAAATCATGGAAGAACAAGATTGGGGAATAACTAGAAACCAATTTACAAAAGAGGAAGATTGGACAGCACTAGGAGGCCAGAAAATAGTGGAAGAAAGACTCGTCAAGAAAAAGGTATAAGGAATTGTTGTACTCCGAGTACATAAACATTTAACCAATGCCTTGTTCAGAACACCTACACCATGGAAAAGAGTATGGGGCCACCTGAAGTTTCATGCACCCTACGAAGGAGAGAGAAGAGAGTACGTGTCTTATGAACTTGATGAAGAAGCCTAGGAACGAAAGGAAAAAGTAGTCCAAAATGAAGGCAACTGGGACGAAGATGACAAGGACGAGGATGACTAAGACGAATACCCAAAAAAGGAAGGACCGTGCCTAAAAGCCTTAATAATGGTGGAAGACATGCTCATGACCCAAGCATATGGATACAACGAAGTGGTAATCAAGTATACCAAAGAACATAATCTGAAGCCCCCTACACTGGTGACTTCAAATGGACTATGGCGAGTAATACCAAATCCAACAAGTCCGCCAACAGTGGAAGGAGAAAACGCTACATGGTACCAGCAATAGAGTGGATGGTACGTTGATGGAAGCTATAAAGGTACGAGACCTGCTCCCCTAGTATTTGATTTAAAATACCTTGGAATATGTTGCAAAGAAGAATGCTATTAAAGACCTCTTTTTTCTTGTAAATGGCGGTACTCGTTTGAAGTGAAGGTAAGGCGAGGTGACAAAAGGAAAAGTCAGAAAAATAAGAATTAATGACAAAGAAAAATATCGCTCATCAGTGGAGTTAAGTGAAGAAACGTCAAAACAAAATATTAAACAAAATGGTCGGGTCATCCATCTTTCGATAAAATCACTTGGTCCGAAACCGTCTGACAAAGATCCGCTCAAAGAGCGTCACGGCCGAAGCTATGGATTCATTTCTAGAATCCTAAAGACAAAAATAAACCAAAATCTCGATAGAACCTTGTCCCCTATCACAAAACAAAGGTTCCTCGACTCATTCATTAAGGTCACATGCGACATATGATTGAGACAAAGTTGTTGGGTGTGAAAACTGTACAGGAGGTATGACCATAGGAGGAGAGCATTGTACGACATCATTCCATATGGTGTGAGCAAGAGCTAGTATGGCATCACATCGTACAAGTGGTACAACAACATCATGAACGAAGCAAGAAGGGACTTCAATATTTGAGGAAATCGTACGGATTGCAATATCAAAAGAAATCATAGGAGGGAGCAGAGAACATTGTATGATTGAGTGTCATACGACTGAGTACAGTACGACAACAGGTTGAGGAAAGTAAAACCGTTCCCGTACGACATAATAAATTTAGGGTACGACTCAGCAAGTACATAGTACGGATCAGGCAAAACGAGTATTGGAGAGTACAACGGCACATTAGTGGGTGAGTGCATAAATCCAATTGTTGTAACTACTTTCGGCAAACACATTGTCTATTTAACCCGTATCCAAGAGTGCTAGACATTTATTGTTGCAAAACAAACATGGTCACCCATAGTAGCCAAGGGAAACGGCCAACACCATTCAAATGCTCAGTTACCCTTCTTCAACTCTTGGGAGTTTGAGCCATACCTGCGTCAGATGATAGTGCGGTATGACAGACATGCTCACAAGTCAGTATTAACTATAGAGGTTGCCAGGTGTATATCTTTCGCACCTGCCAAATTCACTAGGGTATTCAGTCACTAGGGTATTCAGAATACCTTCGAGAGGAGCATCAATAGCCAACACTACAGGGAAGATGTCTCGACAATAGAAGGAGACACTTCTAGTGAGAGTATGTTGTTCGGATCTCACTCAGTAGGAGACTATCTAGAGCACAAGAAATAGAGGTCTGAGGAAGAATTTTCTCTCCACGCCCGAGTGGAAGTGCATCCTGGACTTGATCAAATGCAGACTCACAAGGGCTAGCAGAGCGTCTGATATTGCAATATGGATGATCACTCTCAAGATTGGGCTAAGCATGGGGAAACTGTATAACTAGGCAAGCATAATTTTAGAGAGGATACGACAATTCCTGTGCTTGAAGCACAAGGCCTTCTACATGACTCAACACGCCATCGGGCTTCTATTGGATGACATCTATACGAAAGTACCTTCAGACAATTGGGGAAGGTTCCAGCCCGTAGGTCAATTGGACACGTCATGGCTGACCGTGTTCTATTCAGCCAACTTGGGTGTGTAGGGGTCGGGAGAGGAGACACCTCATCCAACACCAACAATAGAGAAAAAAAACATAGAGGCACTTCACCTCCTTCGCCCAATGGAGGCGATCATGAGGCTATAGAGTTGTCTTCTTCCTCAAAAATGAGTTCAAAGGAAGTTTCACTCGCAGGGGAGGCAGACTCACAAGAGGACATTGAGGAGGCTATCCCCATACAGCCAGCCATCCCTGTGCAGCTAGTACCTGCCACTGCATCCATACCAGTTACCACCACATTCATACCAGTAACAATCTGCCTCCTACACCACCAACA
>VDFB02126447.1:0-20364 GCA_007258455.2 Sequoia sempervirens
AAAAGGGTAAAGAGTGAAAATTGAAGACTATTAGGTGTCGAGAGCTGGGTCAACTTTCCACCTATAACATCAAACAAAATGGAGTGAGGATAACCCAATCATGGATTAGGGATTAGAGATATTTCCAATCACATACTCATGAAAGGAAATCAAATGAGAGAAGTCTAATCAATAACCTTCAAAATACTTATAACACACAATGCATTAGAGATGAAGATTAGAGAAACCCTCAACCTCATACCAACACTAGCATGGGAGCATTAAATGGTATAACAACCCAATGAGGTGCAATGAAATCATAAAAAATAACCTCAAAGGGCACATCAAAGCAAAAAATGGATTTGAACAAGGAAAAAATAAAAAAAAGACAATTAAAAAAAGGGAAAACAAAAATAATAGAACAAAAAAAATGGTTGAATGCACAAGACTAAAATAAATAAAATAGACAAGCAAAAGAAACAAATCAACAATAAAAATAAAGAACGGTAAGCCAAAATCGAAACAAAATTGACAAAAATGCCATTAAGACATAAAGGAAGGGGAAAAACCATATTGGAAGGGGAAAAACCATACTTAGAGATAAAGTGGAGGGGATAACATAGAAACATAAAAGGTGAGAAATATTTGACACAACCATGCACGATAACCACCCCATGAAAATAATAAAATGAAAAATCAAAGATAAATTCCCCCAATGCACCAATAACCTTGAGAACACAAGGATTTTGTAGCATAGTAGAGAGTAGTAGGACACATAGGAGCAAGGGATAATGAATAGAAATGAAAAAAACCCCCCCAAAAAATAATACAAACCTCTTCTCATTGGTCAAGTAGGCAAGGTTTTTTCTAATTTTGGTTCATCAGAATTTGAGATTTGTAGTGAGTATTTGGATTTGGTGGAAATCAAGGTGGGATGGTATACTTGGAATAACAGGAGAATTGGTGGCAATAATATTCTTTATCATTTGGATAGATTTTTTGTTAACTCAAAATGGTTGCTGGATGTGGATGGCTTTTTCTCATCAGTGATTTAGTTTGGTGGATTAGAACATTGGTCAATTTCTTTCGAACTCAATATAAGGTTAAAGCCTAAAGGGATTCCCTTTAAAATGGATTCATTTGGTTATGAACACCAAAATTTTAGCAAATCTCTTCAATGCTAGTGGAATAAGGATTTTAGGGTTAATAGGAGGTTCATTTTATTACAGAAGATTGTTGAGGTAAGGAGACAAGTAGATCTTGGAACAAAGAGGTTGTCGATAATTTATTCAAGGAAAAATTAAGGATTGAGGCTGGTTTGAGGGGGTAGAGAAGAATATTGCAGATTTCAGTCTCTCTTTGGCTCTTCGAGAGTGTGAGAAGGATTTGCTCTTAGAGCTGGAGATAGTCCTTAGAATGGAGGAGATATTTTGGAAACATAAGTCTAGAGTTAAGTGGTTGATGGAACAACACCTGCTTCTTCCATTTATCCACAAAGATTAGAAGACAACATAATAACATTATTTTCGTGCAGACCCTAGCTGATGCCACAATTGAGGATGTGGTGGCTATCTAGGAGGAAGGAAGGAATTTTTTCCTTTCCTTGTTGGGTTCCCCCTCTCCTATTGACCTTGAGGCTCAAGAGGCTTTGTTACATGTAACATTCCCTCTTTAATCATCGGTGAACAAAATGATATGATAATTTCCCCCTTTTCCTTTATCAAAATTAGGCTTGCTACCTTTTCCTTAGAGGTTAGGAAAGCTCCGGGTCTTGACAGTTTTCAAGCTGAGTTTTTTTAGAAGTTTTGGGAGATAGTGGGGGAAGATGTTTGGAGGGTTGTAGAGGAATGTGGAAGTAGGAAGTCGATGCTAAAGGCTTAGAATCACACTTTATTGCTCTTGTGCCAAAGAATGTGACTTAATTATTATAGTACACAAGATGATTCACTCTCATCTCATCCAGGAAAAATGAAGGTATGGTTGTAGAGGAAATATAGAGATCTCACTTGGGATCATTTGCAGAGGTTGGGAAAATTTGGTTCATCCAGTTGTGTGTTATGCTTGGAGGCAAAAGAGAGCAATGATCATTTGTTTATTCATTCTTCCTATGCCAGATAGTTAAGGTATTTCTTGTTTCTTCGGTGAAGTCTTATGTGGGTCATGCCTAAGAGCTTCTCTTTTCTATTAGATAGAGAATGATTAAAGATCAAGATTTTGGGGTTGAGATTTATTTGGAAGGCTCCTCCTGCTACTATTCATGGAATATTTGGCTCAAATGTAATAGGAGGTTGTTTCAAGCTATGGATCAGGGGGTGGAGAGAGTGTGGGATAAGATTGAAAGCTCTTTAGCTAGATTAGGGGAGATTAGGAGTGATAAATTCAAAGGTGTGGATAAAAATGAGATCCACTGGGTTGATGCTTGGTCATGGTTTTGGTGGCTGGGGACTTGTTTTTCTTCAAGTAAGTTGAAAGAGCAAAGAGTTGGTTGGGTCACTCTAGGCATTGGATGGATCAAGTTTAACTTTGATGGGTGGCTAAAGGCAACCTCAAGGTGGCTGGTAGTGGTGGTGTCTTTAGGGATGAGCAGGGTTAGTCGGTTGGCTTGTTTGTTGCTGACTATGGGATAGATTTTAATAATTTGGTCGAGGCTTGGGCTTTTCTCAAAGGTCTAGATTTGGATTAGAGTAAAGGGTGGCATCAGATTTGGATCAAGGGTGATTCCAAGATAGTTATTAAGGCTTTCCTTGGTAGGGAAGTAAAGAATGAGTGCCTTGGTGTGATCCTGATAAAGTCTGACTCCTCTATGCTTGATTTATTAGGACATAGAAGTTCCCATATCAGGCGAGCTGGTAATAAGGTTGTGGATTGGACATCAAATTTCAGTGTCAATCTTTATGCTATAATGGGTAATAATGTTAGAGTTTGGTGGACTGAATTTTCATATGAAGTCATTAAAATTATGCAAGAGGATATCAAGTCTCATCCCCCCTATGGCTAGGTTGATTCGTCCATGTTCTTGTTCTCTTGGTGTAGTTTGGGCTCTTGTTGTGGTTTTGTTCCTTAAGTAGGTTTTGGTTTGTTTGCTGGAATTATGAACAAATTTGTATTTCCTTGTATAGTTGAGGCCTTTTGTTGTGTATTTTTGTTTGGTTACTAGAGCCTAAATCGGGTTTTATAGAACACAAAAAAAGAGTATGCAAACAAATAGGAAACATGTAAAAAGATGGAATTAAAGATGGAAGGTGTAGAAGAAATAATGGAAATTGTTTGAAAGCACTTTTAATTATTTAATTACATAAGTCGAAAGGCTAAAAAGCTATGATGAAATGCTTATGGATTTTTGTGTTTGATAGATATGCATCCAATAAAATGAATGCGCAAGTATATTTAATAGTTATGTACTACTAAATGACTATATGAAAATGGTATATAATTATAAAATTTTAATCACAATAATCATAGACATACACATTTATTATTAATAATTAATTTACTAATATATTCCTTATCATTTGGATGAAGATATCTTACAATTTAAATTGATCTTCCTTCAACAAAATGACCTTACATACATAATTTAAGCTCACAATTGTGTTATAAGTTTAGGTATTATAATATTCCTTTGGTAGAGAATAAGGAAATCCATAACCATTATTAGTTGAAGGATTGAGTCATATCTTCCAGCCCCTATGATTATTCCTAACCATAGTTAATTTAGTAGATGATAGAACATAATGATGTATACATATCAAGATGTTTACAATACAAGTTTTTGTCTTGTAAGATATACATTATGGAATCATATATTAAAAATATCATAATCAAACAAAAAATAATATAAACTCTTAATTATTCAAAATTGCATGCAATAAAGATGTGCTAATCAATAAAAATTCTACACTAATGTATATGATTTACTATTTCTTATTGTATCATAATATAATAATGAATGATTTATTATTTCTTATCATATCATAATTTTTATATTTTGACATTTATACATTAGAAACACCTTAAGCACATCCAAATGACAACAAAATTAAGGTGAAACCTATCTACTCCTAAAATTATTTGTAACGCCCAGCCAGGGAATCCATTAAAATAAAGTATGAAGTAACAAATTAACCGAATATATATATTTTTTTAAAAGTCATTCGATTACACAAACATTCTTAGGATTCCAAGATGATGTTACTTAAACATTTACAAATAAGAACATCACGTCATAATATCAAAGTCATAAAAACATTAAGACATCATATTCATGAATGATCCAATTTCATAAACTTTATAAAGTCAAGTTACATAACCAGATTACATCAAGTGAGATTATAATAAATCTCGTATCAATATAATATCATTAGAAAAGTTCTCTTATAGAAACCAAGAGAAAATAGAACAAGGATGAAGAACATATCATGTTTGTCAGCCTCGTTCATGAGTACGCTCAGCGTCCAACATCACGAACAATGTTATCCAAGTAGCAACATCTGTAAGAGGACCCAATGGAGGAAATAGCACAGTTTCCTCCCAACAGTGTGGTACCCTAAGGTCCACTCCCTCCGTGCTAGGAGATAATGCTAGGTCCACTAAGGTAAAATAAAGCATACAACATAATAGCACATAACATCACATGACTGACAATCACATAATGACATATCAATATCATACCATAGTAATCACAACATATGCTTTTAGAGATGACCACAATACAATAGTTAACTCTACACTTGAGAGACTACAAACATGCTTCAGGAAAGAGTGTCATCACATAGTTGTTCTAGGTTACCCTAGTGAATCTTCCTAGATTACCGACCCTTGTCCTGAGTTACCTTGGCAATCTCTACTGATTCCCGACCCCTAAAAGAACTCACATGGAACCAAAACACTTTTCGAGAGGGCAAAGTGAACGACTATGCCATTCCAGCCTTCTCAACCTACCCTTAATCTATACAAACATTAAGGCACTAGGTGAGATAATCATTTATCTGAATTTAATTAATGAATCCCAAGTACATTTATTAATATTTTCACTAAATTAATAACTTCTGATAGGTTACCCTGGCTACCACTTAGGGTTCTGACCCCTATCAAAAGCCACTCTTCCTATAAGAAAAAAAATATTTCATATAACACATTGGATATCCCACCATGCACAAATCAGAATAGGTATGACCACGTTTTATCCATGACATAAAACATCATACTCTCACCCACCACATAGGTATCATAAACAACGTGCATGTCCTGACCATAGCAAATCCCATACAAGAATTGAAAAAATCAATTAACTCAATCAATTCTTTGAAGAACATACAAGTCTCAGGGAAAACATAAATTTCCACAACACATGAAACACCATTCCCTTAAAGTATAGTAAATCGTTTCCATCAATGTCTACCGAGATCTCAAAGCAAAATAACATTAAACTATAGAACATTTATTTCCACTTCAATTATAAACTTGACATTTAACAAAACCAATAATCATTATATTACTTTATCGATCCCAATTTATATTGCACATCAAAATACACTTTTAATTCAAACTTGATAAAAATATAGATATCGTTTAAGAAATACAACTTCTAATAAGTAACTTTAATATTAAAACACCAATTTATAATGAAATAAAAATCTCAACTCAATTAAATTATATATATACACCTCCAAATCTTAATTAAGAAATTAATTTAAATAGAAATTTCAATTAAATTTAAACACTATAAATATCTTTTTTGAATATAAACTCACTCTTTTATCTTATACTAATCACATCCAAACTATTCTAACTAAAACTCACATGCCTAATTTTGGCCGACAATTTTCTACATAGAGATCAATAATCAAGAGATAGTCGTGCAAACATAATGATATAAGAATACCATGACAAAGCGAAGAAAGAAGATGCTATTTTAAAGACTATTGTTAGGCAAATCAACATTGACGCATTTGGAATATGTGCAAAATCATTAGGGCAGAAAAACTATATTATATAAATATATTCTATGCTCTGAAGAAACCAAGTGTTATTAATTCCGCCAACATGAGAAACACGTTAGGCATTAAGAGACTTACATATATATATGATTCTATTGAATAACACACTTTAATTAAAGTTTGTGGCTAGTCTATCCTACGTTTTCCTTTCAAGAATGTTTAATATAGTTTACTAAGCGGTAAAGAATATCATTCAAATATTGAATGTAAAAGAATTAACTACAAATTATCTTGCTGCCCAAGGAAATAAAGAAGAAGCCTTGATGTAAGGAGTTCTCCAGGCATGTCGGCACAAATTAGAGTAAACCAACAGTATAGAAAGGACTTAATGCATGCTTAAAACAAGAGAATATGGGTGATGTTAAATGAAACAATCTAAAGAGTAGGCATGCAGTCAAAGACAACCCCGCGCACTCTTAGGCAACATAAAATGGAGTATAGCGCATCAAATGCAAGTAAAAAAAATAGGAGGAAAAGGATTAGTGGTGTAGCTTGGAGGAAAAAGAATTCCTTGAAGATTAACTCTTAAGTCATCGAATAGATTGAATAGATTTATCAGATCAATGCAGCTCACTGAAGATAACAAATTTTATTGATAGTTTATATCAATCGACAACCTCAGAGTTGAGCAAGTAGAGAGAGAGATATACACCATGCGACGGGGATTTTTCCATTATGATCGAGTGCTTCAGCTATGACAGGTAGACGATGGAATCAAGGAGATTCTTTTGGCATCAGAAAGATTTTTAAACCTCTACAGCTTTCTATGTTCAAGCGCTGCAACTGTGAAAGGTTGCGAAAGAATTAGGGAGGTTATTAAAACGTTCTCACCCTTCTATGTACCGGTGTTGTAGCTGTGACAGATTGCTAATGAATCAAGGAGGATAAATAAACCATAACAATATTAAATATAATCTACTTATCAACAGGGTAGAGCCATAGATAGAAGAGCCCTGTACAAAATAGAATTAAGGCCGGATACAGGGGCCAGTTGTCCTAATTGGCTTTTCTCATGGATGGTTATCGGCTCAATGTTTATGCGCAGTTTTATAATAGGAAATGATATGCGGTTGATCTATGATGTTGATCTACAAAGAATTCGGCAAGTCTGAGGTTAATCTACAAAGATTTTGTTGATCAGGCCAAAGATCGTATTAAAAACGCGAAGAGTCAGTTCCAGGAGTTGATCCATTTGATTAAGAGACGTGATGAGAGACATGAAGGAAGTTTTGTAGATCCGCTGGTAAACGGGCATTTTTTTGCTCTCAATGGTAATTGGTGTGAGGGATGTGAACCATTCCTATCATCTCAAAACAACGACATTACTATCATGGAGAATATTGGTGATGCTAAATGAATCAATCTAAAATTAGAAAAAAGATAAAGAAGGACAGCGATAGACCCTTGCCATCCGTAAATTTTACAGAGGATTTATTTGCAATGCCATAACAAAGAAAAACTCTTCAATAATTTTGTAAGTTCCAGACGCCGGTTCAAAGACAACTATATGCAAACATCAAATTTTCTAGCAGTATAAGGTTTAAGACAATCCTTTGAAGATTCCAGGACTCAAGCACATTAACTATGAAATGAATGATAGAATTCCACAGACAAACAGAAACAAAGAAAGATTTATTCAGAAAAGTACAAATCAAAGAAGAAAACTTGGATTTTCAATCAACTTTGAATAGTGCAATCTTCGGATCCAATCCACAACCAAAAGTCAAACAATCCTTCCAATTTTCTTTTTCCAGAGTTTTTCGAAGACAAAAATATAGAAAAAGAAAATTGCAGTGCAAAGCTTTTTCCAAAACCACTCCGGTGAAAGATATTTTCCCATGCAAAGCTTTTTAATTCACTTATTTAATTAACTCAAAATTAACAAACTTAACTCAAAGTCAGCATGCAAATCCAATTGATCATTTAGTTCTAACTAAATAAACACTCAAGATAACATTTCTAACTTAAAGTCAAGTTTTGAGATATTTTCACATCCTCAGTTGAAACAACAACTCCATGTTATCTATTTATTGAACCTTTAAATTTGCACATTAAATAAATAAATAAATATTCACTTATGCACAACTAACAATTATATTAAAATAAACATATCATTTAATTAATTAAACCCCTTTAAAGACACATTGCAATTCAATTATCCAATTATCTACACATCAATTAATTCACATAATATTTTGACATTATCAATTAAATTAGTGACCAATCAATAAATCATTAAACTAATTAATCAATCAATTTCCATTCATGATGAAAACAAGAATGACATGATGAAACCAAATGACAAAACAACAACGATGGGTGACAAATGGATACTCGTTCAATGAAGAATGATGGCTAATGATGGACCTGACACTATCTCCAAAACAACATATTTCCATTGGGTTAGGGCACGCTCAGACCAACAAATAGGTGGAGCTGATACCCGGTACCTGTAAACTGCATAAAACAACATTGTTAAACATATCATCATATATCTACAAACACACCGTGAAGAAGAGTCATAACGTAGCAGGGTACTCACGAGTGAGTAATTCTACACTGTCTCCTTCACCAGTACTGACAAGCATCATTATATCATAAACAATAATTATATCATGATAACCTCATTAAAATTTAGAAACATCATATACCTTAACACACACGTGTCAATCATAATGTCATCACACGAACATAACCAAATGATCAAGATGTCAAATGTATCATCCACAGAGTATAAGAACTAACATAACATTTGTGTCGTAACTAATAAAAAAAAAAATAGTATCCAAACATCTTATCGACTAACAAACGAACATAAGCAAACAAATACACATAGTAACAACTGGAGGGACACTACATTATTTCCACTTGTCCACTCCTAATAAGTTATCCACTCCTAAAAACTTAAACTCTATACCAAATTAAGGTAGAATATGTCTAATCCTAATGGACGATCTTTTAGTTGTTTTCTTCTTATTTGTTTGGACAAGCTCTATATACCTATATTAAACTATAAGCAATGTTGAGTAATTAGTTTATAGTATCTATGAGATTTAATATATATTCTTTTTTGAGTACTTTAATTTTTTAATAGTATATAAAAGGTTTTGATAGATATAAAAAATTATATTTTATTTGTAGTATAATTTTGCTTGTAGTTGAAGTTATAAAGGTTAACTTATCAATTGGATGAGATTATAGAGATGTGCTAATTAATTTATAGTTAATTGTTGAACCAAAGCTCAGTGAGCTTAGTTTACCCAGTATTTTCATTGGTATAGAAATAATCTTAAATTATGTAAATTTTGATACCAAATTTACTCAATATTTTTTAAGTGCTTATTATTGATTATGTTGTTAATTTAAATCTCATCATCATTATGATGTAGGTAATGTACTTGTGGCAAGAAAGTTGGGTATTGATTTGGTTGAGTAAATATCACAACCAAATTCCAAATGAGGTGATATTGTGTGCTCAAGAAAACATAGTTCTATGTCACCTAAAGGATACTATGGTAACACAAATCCAAGCTCTAGTGAATAGCACCCGTGCTATTGATTATGAAAATCATCCATAATTTTTTAACTCTAGATATGAAAATAAGGTGTAAATGATTCTAGAGATTTGAGATTTTCATCTTGAGCTAGATATTCAAGATTGCACTTCTTGGTTGGGTTCCTTATACCACAAACTACATGATTTATATATGTTGTAAATTGCATTTATAAGATCAATGATCAAATAAATAAATATTATGGATGCTAATAGGTTATTTTGAGAGCTTAGTATATGATTCATAATGCTTGTAAAGGGAGTTAAAATATATAGTAATTGATAAGTCCCTCTTGAGTAACGAATTATATAGAATATCTAGTGCATCTTGTGTGTTAGATTTCATATGATTTCTATTCTATTATAATTTAAGATTCTCAATGTAAACTCTACGCTTTATTTAATTTCACTATCAATTCTAATATCTCAATAAAAGTGTGGATGTTTCTCAATGATAATGAATATAAATATCCACAATCATTATCCTATGTGTAGACACTTAAAAATGTCCTGAATAATATCATGCACTCGAATTAGGTATGCTAACACCGTTTCATCCTCAAACCCATCCTCTTTTCGTTTAATTGATTAAATTAGTCTAACTATTTAATTAATTATGTCATTTTCATCTATTAATCTAATTAATCTAATTGGGTTAATTCATCCCTTTCCATGCTAACATTTCGTCCTATTAAATTGAATAAATCTAATTGTAGTGCCCCTCTACTTCCGACTTTCGTGACTATCGAGTAAGTGTGGTTAGACGAATTGTGTGTCATGATGGGTGCATTACTTGATTAATTGATTTTGAATTATGTGATTTAGTAATATTGATTAGCCTTGATTAATTTAATTAATTAAATTAAAAGAGTTAAAAGGCAGGTTA
This sequence comes from Sequoia sempervirens, assembly GCA_007258455.2. NCBI lineage: Eukaryota > Viridiplantae > Streptophyta > Pinopsida > Cupressales > Cupressaceae > Sequoia > Sequoia sempervirens. The sequence continues at coordinate 10,418 of VDFB02126447.1, forward strand.
AAATTGATTGGGAAGTAGAGGTTAATTAAACGACTATGCTTGTGAAATGATACTATTGTTTTTTTTATCGTTAAATTAAAATAATAATTAAAAGAAGTATGGTTACAAAAGACGATATTAATTATTTAAATTAAATAATGTGATTTAGTGCTTTAACGATTAAAAGTAAATAAATAAATAATTAAATAAGGATAAACATTATCATTATCACTAGAGTATAGATTAAAATGGGAAAGTAACATAATTTTAAATGAGATAAAAGAGAAAAGCAATTGAAAAAGCTGGAGGGTTTATGGTTGTTTGATGGAAGTACGTTGACTTGGGAATTCCGCTAGTATGCTTTATATAGATATTTCATGGTCATGTTCCTTGCTTGGTAGTATTTGTGTCTCGCTGCCTTAGATTTCCTTGGAGCGGCCCTTGTGCTTGGGTGCCAGCCTACCCATTTCTTGCAGCGCATGAAATAATAAATAATGTCGATTATGTTGTGCAAATGCGTGACCATGATCTGTTCATCTAAAACTCGTGATATTCACCACATAGTCACCAACCATATCGTTTCACGGTTCATGTATAAAGAGCTGAACAATAAGGATCGTTCATGGTTTGACGATGATCCTGTGTTACTAAATATTGTTGAATGATTTCTATCATTCTATATACTATAGAACGATCCCAACGTCCTATTCATGCATACTGTCAAACGGTCCAAGTGCATTGCTTGTGCTTATGCATTTTGCATATTGGCCTACCTGCGTGCATGTATAGTGCACCTTTTTTCTTCAGAATTGTTTCATTTGGCATCACCAATAATCTCCACAAGAAACGTGGTCGCCTTCTTTCTCCGGTCAATTGCCTTGCTTGAAAGTTCCCTAAAGTCTTTTCAGCGGATTCAAAATTGCACCCATCTGCTTTTGCCATCGACGGTGAATACCCGATTTTTGCTGTGGATCCTTCCCCTTGCATCTTGGGGTCCGTTAGTGTTTTGGTGGTGGCTGTATTTTGCCTCTTTCCAGCATACCATAACCTGTACTGAAGGTTCGATGTTTAAATGTTTGATTTGTTTTAGGACAGCCGACACCTGGTTTTTGGTCAAACTTTCTTGTGTTTTGAATTTTGGTGTGGTAGCTCACTGTTTGACCCAATCGTTGCTCTCTCGTATGCAAATTTGGTGTGCCTCTTTTCAACCCTGGTCGCCGCTTTCTATGGCTTCATACTGTGTAATCCACAAAACTCTATTCCCTGCGTTCTTATTTAAAATGATTTGTAATGTGTTTTACTTTGGCGAGCTTATCATTTTCTTTGAAGGTCAACCATGCTTGCCTAAAGATCAAATATATATGTAATGAAATAAGGACTGCTGTTGCGTATGGGGCATCATTCGACTGGCTGTGCATTCCATACTTCTTGTGATATGTTTTCACTTCTGATTGTTTGATGGTAATAAATTGGATCGGCCTATAGTTATCTTCTTATATGATCATATAATAAATAAATAAATAAATAAATAAATAAATAAATAAATAAATAAGTAAATATATATAATTTGATATTGAATTACGATGACTTGTTGTGAATTGGTAAATACATTATATAGTATCTTTTAATATATTTTAAATGGAAAGGAGCTTAGTTTTTAAGTGTTTTCTCCAGATCTATAATTTGAAGAAGATTGTTGTTTAGAATAAGGTATATAGCTAGTGTGTTAGCTAAGAATATATTTTTAATAGATATACTGTTAAGAGTGTAGATGAGCAAAGCAAGATATATTAGTAATTAGTATAAATATGTTTAACATTTGATGTAATATGTCTAACGCATTTGATTATAAAACATAGCTATTGCTATAATATAACATTATATTTATATATAAACCTAATACATGATTTGGTTGGTGGAATTCAAGGACGAGATTTTTAGAAAATTCTTTAACTTTGAGGTTTTCTCATATTTATTGTATGTATATTATTCTTTGGATAATAGTGAGGAGAGTCTTTCCCCATATGATGAAATAGGAAATGGTATAAAATAAAAGAATACTCTGACTGGATAAGTATAGTAGAACGAGTATTTAATTGTATATGTAGTAAGTAAGCTCTTTCAAATTGATAATTTACTTAATTTGAATAATTCTCTTATAATAAATTCTATTATATGAACTAGTCAAGTAATTGTGTTTGGTTATAGAAGATGTTGATTTAGCTAACCTTAAAGCAATTAATTTGTTATAGATAGATGGATTAAGTGATTTTTGTAAATAAAAGAGATAATTATGATTTGTATTAAAGGAAATACTTATATAAATTATAGGTGCTTGTGTGAATGAGATTGTTGTAGGGAGAAATCGAATATGCATTAGATATACATAGTTGATTCATTATTTTGAAAGTAGATTTATGATTACCTTGCTATTGTATTTGTACAAATGTAATTATAGAAATTATCATGGTACAAGTGTGTATTTAGAAGGATGCCATATGTTACTTTACTATATTGAATTGAAGGGTAAATTTAAAAGGATAGATGTGAAGTATGATTTAAGATTTTTTAGTGATGGAGTAGCATGTTCTTAAATTGGATAGTTTATATGTGAAATAGTTTAATTAGAATAAATGAAAGGTGAAGTGCACACGTTATGGCTACCTTGATTATTTATGTGCTTGCATGGTGTAATGTCGTGAGTATTAAAAATGTTAAATGTGAAGGGGAGTGATAATTTGTATAAATGAGAATTTAGATAACTATGGAAAGGTAATTAATGGATGAGGTTGATAATCTTATCAGGCGTCGATTGCTATGTTCTTGATTTCATTCTGATTACACTTTTAATTTTTGTTTACTCCGCCTGTTGAGGAGATTTTATGTTTTTTCATGTTTTGAGTACGTTGGGAACCCACATTGTTTATGTTTCCCTCACTTAGTAGTTGGTTTTAGGCTTCCAGAGGTAGTGGGATAGAGTGATGTACGTTGAATGTTTCTGTGGTTAGTCCCTTGTGGATTGTTGGTTGTTTTCTGTATCGTGCTTTTATGGGTGTACCTGGTTTCATGGTTTCTTACTTTGGATTATGGTTTGAGCGAGAAGGTTATGCTCACACCTGGTTGTGGCTGTTGTGGTTTTAGTGCTTCATATGCTTCGGTACACCCATTCTTATTATGTATTTTGTTGGGGGCTAACTGGGAGAGTGGCTTGTCATGGGGGCCGACGCACAAAGGGGCAGCCTAGATAACCCATGAACGAGTTGGTTAAACAAGTGGAAACTTAATAAAACACGCTAGTGGGTTTGGGTAGGATAACATAACTAAAAGATAAGATAGATACCTCGTCCATGTCGTTAGTGCTCTCATAGACTAAGGGTGGGCTGAGAAGGCCATGGTTGGCAAGGTCGTTACCTCATCCCCATGAGAGGTTAACGGTTCTGCACGTGTCACCCTATGGGGCCGACGCCCAGTGAGGGGTAGCCAGGATAACCATAGATGGGGGCCAGTGCTTGTTGAGAGGTAGCCAGGATAACCCATAATAGGGCCGTGCGATGACACACTCCCATAGCACCCCTTGCCATTGTTGTTGCTAGTCTTTAAAAGCAGTCATCTTGTTGAAATCATTGATGTTGTTGAACATTATGTGTTTTGGTTGCTCTTCTGTGGGTTGGTCATGTGGTCATCCATTTGACTGTCTTGGATTGTGGGTCTTTCTTGTCTACTCCTGGCATAGGGGGTTGGGCCTTCGGGTCCACACGGTCGGGTGGAATGTGCCATGCACCCCGTTGGGTTCCCCATTAGTGTTTGTGCAATGCAACGTTACTCAGATGCAAAGTGTTCCAGAGTTCACTATATTATCAGATGTACATTCTTTATTATGTCATACTTATGTATTGATGTATTACACCACATGTGTTGGGAATTAATGATGTAAACTCATGTGATTGATCGATGTAATGTACTGGAAGTAGATGTAATGTATAAGTGTACCTTTGTATTCTTTATATGATTAGTGATTGTGGTTATCGTCATATGAACATGTTGTATCTATGGAAATATGCTTCTTGTATTCTCATGATTATAATATATGTTTATGGTTATTGAAATTGAGTTTGAGTTAATCTTGTTACAATGAGTTTACATATGTGAATGCTTCTTAATAATGGAATTATAATGGATGTATGGTTTTGGTTAATGAATGCTTTGTCAAGGGTTATAATGCAACTTGGAAAATTGTTTGTTATCGTTGTTATGGGTTTAGATTACGTAATGTCTTCACGTGTACCCCTGAGGACATAGGTTGGTAGTGTATCTTTTAATGGAATGTTGTGTATTGGATACTTAATGTACATGTCATATATGTTAACTTTTTTAAAAAAATTTTGCGGTAATTGTTGTCTTAGTTGTCCTTTGGGGTTCGCGTGGCAGGGTGTTACACTAATTATTTAATTTAAATCCCTATGTCCTCTTATTTAATTAAATAACCCTAAGTTATTTAATTTAATATCATATCACTTTCCCCCTTTTTCATTAAATCACTTTATTTAATGAATATCATGAAATTCCCCTAATTGACATAATTTAAACTTTGTTTTAATTATGAATTACTAATTAATCTAATTACCCCCCACTTGCAAGGGAATATTCCTCCTTTGCACATTCCTCCAAAATGAATATTCCCATGGAATATTCCTTCCCATTTTGCACATTAAAACTTTGTTTTAATTTGCTAAATATCTAATTTCCCCTCAGCCATGAGAATATTCCAAAGAATATTCTCTCCCCTCGTTTGAAAAAAGGAATATTATTTCTTATAACAAACTTACAAGACTTCTTGTGCAAGTTTTGAATGTGTTTGTTTGGAAGAATATGAGCCCTTGATTCTTTCCTTGATCCATGTGATCATTGATTTTGATGAGAGTCCATGATCCATGTTTCATCTTTCCTCCATTTTTGACCATTGATTAACCTTTTTAATCTTAACCCATCATTTCTCATTTGTCCTCCTATAAATAGGTTACTATTTGGAGACAAAAGGATCCATATTTTAAGAGAAAAATTATGCTGTTAAAATCACTCTCACTTGCACTCACATTTAGCATCATTTTAGCTTAATTTACTTTCATATTAGCTTAGCTTCCATTAATGGCTTCTATGATAACATAGATGCATACATTTAGTATATCTTGTAATTAGGGTTTTAATCTTTTTAGCTTAAACTCCATTTAGATTAGCTTTGCATACACCCATATCAATCATCTTAGTCTACATCATGTTAAAATAGCTTGCATCATGTTAATTTAGCATTTAAATCATGTTTTATCACACATATTTCATCGGTTTTGTTGATTCTCTTCAATAGAATCGATTAGAACAGGATCATTTATCCATGGGATTGGGAAAGGGTCTCCATTCCACATCAATGCAACACCAATCCCCCAATAAGATAAGTTTCAATAGATTAGAATAGGTGTTTCTAAGGCTTTCATAGTTTAATATGTTAAGTTGTAATGGATTCTCAGTCTAGTTTTCATTGATTGATCTTATTGGACTGATGTTTAGTGGCATAATTATGCTTTGAATCCTCATGGATCAAGTGTAGTTTTCCCATACTAATCCTTCAGTCATATTTTGGTGCTAGGAGGGCATAACTAATCATATTTAACAAAATTTTCTCTTGAAGTCCATTTTCTAGTTTTTTGCAGTTACAACGACACTCTTGGAGATTTTAGTGACACCTTTGACATGTATCACCATATAGCGATGCTCTTTCCTACAAATACAAAAATGCTTAATTAAAACACTAACATCGATTAAAACTAATTGTGACGCTAATACTTTTTAGAAGTATCGAAGATTTAAAAATGGTGATGCCACCAAATAGCAACGTTGTTGTTGCCTCTATTGTACTGCAGAGCGACACTATTTTTCACTAGAGTGATGCTCATTTGAATGATGGTGATGCTATCGTGAACAATGACACTTTTTACTGGTAAGCAAAAATAGTGAGTGATTTTTAGCATGTGCTTTAAATTTTTGATTTTATCTACTTTTCAAACACATCACTAACTTCTTACTTTTTTAGGTTAACTGGGTTTTGCAGGTTTGGACAATACAACTTGAAGTGAAGGATCACATTAGTATCGTTTAATATTATAATTATAACAAGTGTTGCAACACTTATGGGGAAATTATAACACATTTATGATGCTTTTTATTTCACATTTTAGGACCAAACTAGATTTATTTTGGGCTTTGAAATGAACATTCAAATTGGTTAAAATTGAACCCTCACATCATTATGCTTGTTGGTTTAAAATTAAACAATACAACTTCCATACTTCTTTTAGTGTTTACAATGAACTCATTTTTCTATGATGGACTAAAATGAACATGTTTTTGATTTGTCTATGTATTCTTGTTGTGCGTATCCAATCCCCTTGCGCTTCGTGTGATCTTGGGTGAAGAGAAACACACAAGTATACTTTTTTTCTTGGAAGCGCTTATCCTCTACCCTTGCACCTATTGGCAATCTTGGGTGATGCAAAGAATTTTATTCTTCAAACATGTGTCACCTTTAGAAAGGGCCTGCCTCCCAACTTGAGAGAGGGAACGACCCAAAGTCGTGCTTTCATTTTAGTTTGCTATATAAATAATTTGGTTGAGATTAAAGTCACGTACCAAGCTGGTTGTGGTCCCATACCAACAAAAGTCTCCCTTAGTATCCTTGTGATGCTTTAAAACCTTTAGATATTTTTAAGGTCTAGGAGGCCTCTTAATTGAGTAGAATCGCCGTGTGTATGACACCAATTCATCCTGAATATGGTCATTAAAATCCTTGTTTATAGTGGGTAACCAAGTCCAATTCTGAAATGTATTTCAAGGTAGTGCATGGGAGTAGCACCATGCCCAAAAGTTACTTACCATGTCCAGTTTTTGATTGAGGCAATAGAGCAAATGGGGAAGGGAATCCTTTGCTTTGTGTGTCAAGACGTTACACTTCCTTGACATAGCCTATTTGTCCATTTCATCTTCATGGATTAATCATCTCTTCAAATGATGATAACCCTATTGAGAAATACATACCTGATCTATCTAGGATTGTAAATGCTTGAGAGTTAGTTTAACACTTGCTTGATTCGAAAACAATTGCAAAAAAACATCAACAAAGTCTTTCCAAAATTTTAAACCCTTTGGTCTAAGTATGGATACCCTTTGAAAAAACCTTGACATTGATGCTTGTCCTAAGGATATATTCTTAGAGACTTCTAAATATTTTGGTTTATATATCAATCCATACTTCCCAAAGTTAACCTAGGTAACCATGCCCCTAACTTCATCCTTTTCACAAAATGGACTTTGTGGAATTGATGATGTTTTTGACATAGACATTTAGTTTGAAGTTAAGAAAGAATTTTTTTTTGTGGTAAAAAGAAAATCATTTAAGCAAGATAAATTGATAGATTGAATGCCACATGACCATTTGGCATCTGATCACTCCAGTTGAACAACTCGACCTTATGCCCGCTATCATTCAACCAAACTCTGAACTCATTGAAGGAGAACAAACTGATATAATTTGTAGTTTGAGAAGCTTCACTTTTGAAACAAAGGAAACACCAACAAAATGGAGAAACATAGCATACATCATAGATGAAGAAGAGGAACAAGCTGATATTATGTCTGGAAGGCCCATATTACCACCCCCTGTGTGACAATAAAAATCCTCTTTTTCATGATCTTGAACTTCTCTAAATCATCTCATGCAAAATGAAAATTCCCAAGTGAAGGTCTACATGTCGCCACTTTAAACTTAGACATCATAGTACAAAAGCTAGAAAATAAAACATTGTGGCACTCTATCAAAATAGGAACAAGTTGGTAAGGAAGTTTTATAGACATGTTTCAATGAATGATCCAGACATGTATGCTTAATATGAGCCTCTCATTTAAGTCAAACATTGGTCTTTCTCACAATCTTAGGCTTGTCTTAAATGATCTCACACAAAATCAAATCCCCCAAGAGATGGTCTACATGCCACTATTTCAAACTTAGACATCATAGTTCAAAGTATATTAGAAAACATATCTTAAGGCAGTACCACAATCGAGATAAATCACTAAGGATATGTTTTCTGCACTATTTCATGAACGAACCAGATCTACACATTTCACAAGAACTTCTCCTTGATCATTAAGTCTTTAGGATTTGAAAACTTTAGAGGTCTAGCATGTTTCTCACCACCTTGGTCTTGGAAAACAAAGGTTCACTCTAGGTCAACACTAGGTCAAACACCTTCATCCACCCCTTCATTAAAATTCACACTTCACTTCACCAAAATTTGCAAATTTTTTGAACATACAAACACTTTTTTTGACTTGGAAATCTATCAAACGAACCCCTAACTTAGCTACTTTGTATGTGAAATGAATCCTTTTCCATAAATTTGGTTAAGTTAGTTATCATATTTAAACTCATTTATCTTGAAGGTCACAAGTCTACCCTAAAGATTCATAAGTTCATAAAAATCCTTTACCCAAACATCAAAAAATTAAACTTACAAGTCAAAAAGTGTTGTCCCAAAAAATTTGCAAAGATCACACCCAATATCATTCATTCTTTTCATCACCCATTATCACCATTGCTCCAAAAAGACTTAGGGCATCCATTCTACCTAGATTTGAGTCAACTAGAGAGTTTAAATGCTACAAATCTCAACACTTGACTCTCCCATAGGTGACCCAAAATTTATGGTAAAAAGAAGATCACAACACAAGAAAATCATGGAGAAAACCTAAGTCACATTCACCTCAAGTGATCCCAATCCTAAATAATTTGATCCAAGAAGTCATATTACCCCATCACAACAACCCTTATCTCCATCAAGGCCATATGAGATAGAAGACATCATGAAAAACCCATTTGGAATTACTAGGGAAGAAATCATGGAACATCAAGCCTTAGAAAATGTGGCTCCAATTTCCCCATCTTTTGTTGCACAATCATTAACACAAGGCTTGACTTCATCCAATATTCAAACAACTCTATCAGTAGGGCTAAATCAAACATTTCTTTCTAGTCTTGCTAAGGACTTTGGCCACACTCTTCCATTTGAAAGCAACACAATTGTGGGTACCCTCAACACCAATCCTCCTCAAACCAACATTTGGTGCTCCAATTGTTCTTGAGGATCCCCAAAATCCATTTATATAAACTAATTATACTCCATTACTCTAGAACAACCTCGAAATATCGAGGACACCCATCTTCATCCATAGGTACCATGATTACCACAAGTGTGCCCAACATCATGTAAAGTAGTGTGGACCAAGTGTCACGAGTAGACACAAAAGGGAAAGGTAATACCCTCACACAAAATTAGCCTTTAACACAACATGGAGCGTCCTCATCCAATCCTATCGTTGATACATCAAACCCAACGGTTTCCCAAAACACATCTATTCTATATCCATCATCAACCAACATTAAAACAATCCCTTGATCACAAATCCCGTTAACCAGGGTAATACCATGGCCACGTCTCAAACACAAGGGAATCCAAAAAACATCAGTCAAGGGAATCCTTTCAATCAATGGACTCAAGGTTCTAATGTTCCCTTAACATCACAATACTTAACAAAACCATCATCATCTTTACCATTCGTCCCCCAAGTCATGCAAAATCAAATGGGACCTCAAACTTACATTCCTCCACCTCAATCAACTATCTTGTAAGGAATGTTAAACCAAGAGAACCCCCAACCTCTCATCAACAATCCACAACCCACACAAAACATCAACACCCAAAACACACCGTATATTTCCCAACCACTGATTGATCCTACATTGCAAGCACATGCCCTAGCTTTACAACAAGCACAATAGGATTACCAACAAGCCGTCCAAAAAAAAAAACAAAAACAAGCAGCCCTAGCAACACAACAACAAGAAGAAGCAACCCTAGCAG
>VDFB02126449.1:0-44071 GCA_007258455.2 Sequoia sempervirens
GTGATCTTAGTGACATTGGTAGAGCCATCGATCAAGCACAATAGGTACTTGAATAATTTATATATATAATTGTGTTCTAAAAAATTGTGTATGTATACATGTAATGTTTTTTAAAGTCTAGTTGTTTAACTCCTGATTGAAATTGTGTATTTGAAAATTTTTAGCAATATGGTGATTTGTCGGAGTTTGGAAATTTGGCGCATGATGGTGATCCCATGTAGTATACAATTGAGGTACATTTAAATAATAAAAAAAAAAATTACTTGATGTAAGTTTGAACACATTGAACTTGTACATTGTAAGTTTTAGATAATTTTACACATATATATACATGTATTAAAAATTAAATTTAAACATGTGTGTACTTGAACTTGTGTAGGGCTTGGGATGAGGCTCGAGACACGGATCAAGAGAGCTTGGATTAGGACATGGATCCACACATCTTGGATTAGGAGAGGGATTGTGACATGGATCGAGGGACAGATCAGGCCATGGATCAAGGGAGAGATCAAGGGAGAGATCGGGCCAAAGATCTAATGATTCTATTCATACTAGATATCCCTCTCTTTGAGATGTTTTATAGTATTATGGTTTGAGATCAGATTATTATGCTAGAGACACTTTTTGTGATTTACATCACGTTACATACATTTATGTTTTATGCTATACACTTGTTATGATTTACATCACATTCATACATTTATGTTTTATGGTTTGAATAAGTTTTTTATAAACATTATTATGGTTTGAACATTTGTTACATCTATTTACATCATGCATTATTATGGCTTTATTTATTTAACAAGTTTGTACCTTTATTTAAATTTATTATGGTTTGAACACTTGTTGTACATCTATTTACATCGTGAAATCAAAATGTTGGACTATCTAATGGTTGCTATAAATGTAAATTTAAAAAGATGGATGTACAATTAATTTTAAATAGAAATTAATTTGTCTAAATAAATAGGTCAAGAAATAGAAATAATTTGAATGAAAACATGTAAGTTTTAGGTCAATTGGACTAAGAGATTCAATGCTATATTTAAGTGGAACATAAAAAGGCAATTGGAAATAGATGATAACCTAAATTCTTAGCTCTAAATGTTCATTTTTAAAGTCACTCTAGGTTAAATGTAAATTGTGCATATATCATGCTATATGAACTTAAGAATTCCATATAATCTAATACACATGAATTTGAATGTGCATGCAAGGAATTCAAACTAGATGATGAGCTATACTTGTGTCCAGTTGAATATAATTGAAATCAAATATATATTCAAGTGAACTTAAGAATTCCATATAATCTAATACACAGGAATTTGATTGTGCATGCAAAGAAAGTGATCTAGATGATGAGCTATAAGTGGAATTGAATGTAAATCAAATCAAATCATTTCTTGAACTTAAGAATTCCATGGAACATTTATGCAATTGTAAATTGATAAAATCTCACTATGCACATAATATAAGTATCTAAATCTTCCCTTGACAACTATATATTAAAAAGTGATCAATCCACATAATTACTAAAGATCCCATTACATGTGGTCTCAATCTATACATGGTAAACAACTATTGATGCCAAAATATAGCTATCTCAAGCACCCCAAACACCATCACTATGATTCACTACAATGAATATTCCAATGCGCCAAGGTGAACAAGAAAGACCAATCCAAGAGAACCCATACAATCTAACATTCACAAAATAATTGTATGTAAGTTACATACCAAAGGTTATAGAAAATCATGGTTGCTACTCTAAATGAAAGAAAATAAATTTTACAATACCTATAGATCTTGGATAATATAATAAAATATTGAATGTCACATTAGTAACATAAAAAATAAAGAAAATTAGAGACAACACACGTATATTCTTCACCAATCAAACACCAAATCAACTAGATCCAATTTGTCACAAAATTACAATAAAGTAATCATAGTTTAGGAACCCAATAAGAAAAACTATAAAAAAATTACACTAATAAAGAGCGTATACCAACACTTTCACATTTAAGAACCTGCTAGAAAAAACCTTATAAAACCACATGATCCCAACAAAACATCTAACTTACAACTTTAAAAACTCATTTTGCCTAGAAATTCCTTAAATCATCCTCGTGACCCTAGGAAAAATGAATTTTTATAGTTGTACTAGAGATGTTTTGTAATTTGCAAATGATGCACTATATACTTGTGGAGTTGAACAAATGAAATGAAAGATTCTTGAACTTAAGAATTCCATGTCCAACATAAATTTAAATGCAAAATTGGAACATAAACTAGGTGTTGTAAATTGTGCGTATATATGATCTAGCTCATATAAGTGGAAATGAACAAATGAAATCGAAGATTTGAAAGTGAACTTAACAATTCCATGTCAAACATAAAAATACAATTGGAATAGATGATTTAAAGGAATTTAGGAAAAATGTGAACTTTTTAATTTAGTCACTAGGTTTTGTTAATTGCATACATTTATATATGATCTAAGATTCCACATTTGATGAAATTGAAGATTCAAGTGAACTTAGAAGAATTCCATGTCCAACATAAAAATGCAATTGGAAATGGATGATTTAAAGGAATTTAGGAAAAAAAATTGAAAACATTTTTAAAGTCATTAGGTTTTGTATCAAGCATATATGATCTAACATACATATTTAAGTGGAGTTTCAAATGTAAATAATGAAATCAAAGATTCTTGAGCTAAATTAAGAATTCCACTTGGAACAAATTTATTTATACAATTCCAAAAATAAATGACCAAGCCTTTGAAAAAAACCCATTCTAAATCATGTCACATGTCCAATCAATATAAATATATAGATCTAGATCTATAAAAATTTTGAGTGTGTGTGTGTATATATATATATATCTAGTCATACATGTACATATATCCAAAAGACAACTTAAAGGTCCTAGTACATAAAATCTTGATCCTCTATATCTTTAATTATCTCTAAAATATTTTCATGATCTTCAATAGGCAACCTCCACTTTTGTTTGGCACGTCCTCTTTTAGGTAAAGTTTCTAAATTTATTTTTTGTTGCTATAACTAAGTGACTATAATGTAGAACCTTTTTCACGGCTTATAATCAACAAATATAATACCACCATTTTTATCTATCTTTTATTTTTGATAATATGTTGTTCCTTCAATAACGGCCGATCGATGGGATACTCTTGTCCATCACCATCACGCCATCGATTCCACCAATTTTTCTTTTTTGAAGTTTGCATGCATATTAGTAGATAGTAATCTACACCTTCCACATTGTCGAGGATCTGCAACAACGAAAATATCTCTTGTACACACACCATGTAAAGTTTACAAAAGTTGTGCACAAAATATATAAATTTATATATTTAAACATCCTTGAAACTTACATAGAATATATTTAAATCAATTTTAAGTAAAATTAATTTCCATACCTATAACAACTAAATCGGATACACGTTCATAATCAACTGAATATAGAAGATCGTAGACATCAAAATTTTCATTTTCATCAAAAGGAGGCATTGATATTAATTGTTTCAATTCCCATCGTGAAACATACCCATCTCTAATATTCTCACATTGAACAATATTTACATTGTCCTCAATGGAATCAACACAAAGCATGATTTTTCTCTCACATTAATTGCATAAGGCCTGCTACTTCCCATTGTCATTATTTGATGCAGACTTCTAATACCATAAATTGTTTGACAATTATAAGGATTTGATCGATCAATATCTGTAAATTACAAACATCCACTAGTGATTAATTTAGGTGAATATATATATAGTTCAAATTTGAAAATTCAATTAAATCATGTACACACACACTTTGAAATTCAAATTTAACAAATTTTGAATAGATGTACATGTAACTTCCCAAAAATACTGTGTGTTGTATGTTGAGTCACGAGTGAAAAAATAACTTTTGCACCATTCAACAATTTCATTTGAATTTTGTATGGCATTACTTGCAAGTACACATTTTGGAAAAATTTGTCATCTGTTACTTTCAAGGAACTTAAGAATTTAATTTAGTTTAAATATATCTAATTTTTTAAAAAAATCTCTAGATTGGAATATATATATGGTGAACTACCAACAAGTTCATGGTGACAAAGTGCACGTTTCACACATGCTCTTGCTCCATTGTGCTCTCCTTTTCCATGTCCACTCATAAAAATTCTACAAAAAATTGGTGTTGTGTCTAGCATGTTGATGACTTAACCAAACAAAAGCTTTTGCAGACTTAAAATTGTCCTATGAAGTTACAAATAATTACACTCAAACCAAATTATCTTCAAAAAAGTAATTATATATAAGTAATTGAACAATTTAAGTCTCAAAGTTAAAAGGAAATATATTTTTTTTAAAAACAATGTACTTACTAGCACATCCATCATACCATGTATCCAGTGTTGTTCTTGATTTATGCCACATCGTTTGAGGTCTTCAAAAAACATTTTGAAACAATAAGCTACATAGCTTCTATCATGATTCATATCATCATTGATATAAAAGTGAACCACTTTGATGACAATTCTATCATCTTTGTTACTGTGTATTCCATCAACCTCTAACTCAGCATGCCTATAGAAAACTTACACATAGATTGCAACTTGCTTTGAATGATAATATTTACTTTGAATCTCAGTTTGAGGGCTAAATGTATAGTTCTTAGAGAAATCTACAATAAAGAGAATACAACCTCGTGGAAAGCAATTCTTTGAATCACGAAATTGCTTAGCTTGCCATCTTGCACCATGACAATGTTGGATATGTGGATATATGATATTGTCAAATTTATTCATGAATTCATTGTAAGGCAATCCACTCTCTTTGAGAACAATTTTTTTGGCCTCAACTCTTGACTTCGTTAAGTATGTCTCATATTGAAATCTCTTCCAAATAACTTGCATGCATTTCAATATTGTCAACATGTAAAATATTCTTCAAATTTAAACAATCATTACATTCATTTTTTATACATTGAACATAGAATTCATCTGAATCTTTTGATTTTTCACATACAAGAGACTTCACAAATTGTGTTGTGCTTCCAGGGATGGCTAAATTTCAATCAATTACTGCCATAGCTTTTTTATAGTATTGTAGGTGTAGATCAAATTCAACATGATATCGACAAAAACAAGTTTCACATACTTTATTTATACGTACAAATGATGGTCGTAGTGTCTCAAACATCCTTTGACAAATATTCACATTTGAAAATTCTTACTTGAATGCTTCAAAAAGTTCAATTTGTGTTGTATCTATAGAATGTTTTGGATGAGAATTTTTGGTACCATCTTCACCTATTATTTTTATAGTATCCCTTCTATTCGAAGAAACACGAGAGTGGTTGGTCCAATAGTCAACCACCTATTTCTTTGCATCTTCTGAAATTCTATCTTTTTGGGGAATTTTCTATCTATTTCATTTCTCTTTTCAATATACCTTTGAATAGTTCTCCTAGAAACATGTAGTAATTCAAAAATTGCTTGAACTTGTCTTCTATGTGATAATTTCTTACTAGAAATTATAATCATCAATGCTCTACGTACAACACTTAGATCACTAGATCAACTCTTGTTTTCAATACATTCCAATGCTTCTTGCAAGTTTTCAACAATTGTTTGTTTTAAATTTGATGTCTTTTTCCTATTATCAACCCCTAACAACTCCAAAACAGGGGTCCTTTCTTTTCGTCTAAATAACTTTGCAACTAACTATGCTCTTCCAATTAGATATTTTTCTTCAAAAAATTCATCCCATATTCTTTTTGAGTGTAATTTTAATGTGCTTTCAGATAACATATATTCAGATGAAATATTATTGAAAGGAGAATCCTCATCCATCTCCATCAGATTTTCCATACCATAGTTCAAAAAAGTTCTATTACTAGGTTCAGTTTGTTCTTGCAATATTTTCCATGGGTTGTTCTTTGAAGTAGATGTTCCTTCACCCACTCTTCTCTTCCTCTATCTTATTAATCGTGTTTGATCATACTTCCTCGATCTAGTCCTCTTATTCACCATCACAAATTGCACTCAAATTTGAATTCACCTGCATACAAATTTGTACACACATGAGCTTTCAATGCAACATGTATAGTTAATATTGCATAAATATCTAACACTAAATTATAAATTGTTCATTTGTTTTAAAGCCAAAGTAAAAAAAAACATTCAAATTACAAACACATCACATGAGAAAATTTGGTATCATGAGCTCATATTTGGTATATATATCACTTGAAAAAAGGTTCATCAATTAAAATTTCTTTAAATACATAAATTACAAACATATCATGAGCATATTTGGAATATATATCACTTGAAAATATTTAAAGCATGTAGCTAGATGTGCATGCTAGATCATGACGTCACTTACTAGATCACCACTAAATGTGTATTGAAATATGTGGATCTTTTAATAAAATGAGTACTATAAAACATAGAAAGAGAAACATCATGAGCTTGATATATACCTAAATGTGTAGATCACCACTTATATGATGTGAAAGAGAGAAAATATGATATATATCTCCTATGAAAAGGTATATAGAAATGAAAGTATAAGAAATTACAAAGGGGAAGGCATGATTCCTTAAATGCAAGGATGTGACAAATAAAATCACACTATGTTAAAAGGAGGAAGGATTAATGACCTAAAATGTAAGGATATAACCATATAAGCATATAAGATGTAAAGGGATAGAGACATGATTCCCATAATATGAAGATGCAACATGATGAAGGTATAATATGTAATGGAATGCATGATGCCCTCTAGTGTATGTGGTAACTAGATCTAAAAGTATGGTCCATGAACACATATAGGATCAAAGTCAATAATCAATAGTCAAAGAATAATCTATGAAAAAGTTACATGCATGAAAATTTAAGAATTAATGAGGCAACATGAGAAACCAAAATTAAGGAAAAGATCATAAAATCCCGAGTACTAAACAAAAGTCTAATAAACATAAGCATGCAAAACATAAAATAGAAATATAATATATACGTAAAAGATAAGTCCAAGTTGGAAATAAAAGTAAAGGCAAAGGTAAATTTAATAAAACATAGGCATAAGGAGGATGTAAGTACAAGAATGGAAGAACATAGAATTGGTGATCAATAATAATGAAATCTAAGAATTTAATTCCTATATATATCTCATGTATTAGGTGGTTTCTCCTTGTCATGGGTAAGCTCGATATCATCTTGTTTTGTAAGAAAAGATGATGAAGCATGAATGTGCACATGTATGATCTAGGCTAACAAAATAGATCATCAATTTACATATTCCAAGCATCATGAAAGGTATATATCTTTAATTTATTGATATAGGTCTCACATGAGGTATGGGAGAATTTGGTGATCATGTGAAACACGTCATAATGTATAAAATAAGGAAGGATATAAAAATAACATGTGGCTCTATAGACATATCAAATCATCATGATATGTAGAAGGAATATCATCATAAGATGCAACAAAATTGTGGGTCTTTGTACATGTGTACACCACAACCTAATAACCCTAGTTCTCAATAATATTCAAATGAAAAATAGTGAAAACAAAGTTCAAATGCATTCATGAAAATAAAGACATAATCAATTAAATAAGTTGAAGATCAATGTAGCTTCAAAAATAGCTCTCCTATTGTCCAAATACGTTTTCTTTTGTCAAAATAAGTATTCTAAATTGTCGAAATAAACCTTTTTTTGTTGAAATAAGTCTTCCAAATTGTCGAAATAAACCTTCTAAAATGTCAAAATAAATTGTTTTTTATCGAAATAAGTCTTCTAAATTGTTGAAATAAACCTCCTTTTGTCGAAATAATCCTTCCTTAGCCGAAATAAGCCTTCCTTGGTTGAAATATGTATTTTACTGATTTTTTTTGAGTTGAACTTTAAAAAAAATAAAAAAAAATATCTATATTGACTATTTTTTGGCCGAGCATCTGTCGTTTGGTTATGTCTTGACCGAGCAAATTTTGGCCAAGCACTTCTTGGCCTCGTGGGTTTCAGCCGAAATAGGCTCGACTGAGCATGTCTAGTTAGGCATCCTACTTGGCAGCCAACTCACCTTTTTTCAGAATTTTCTAAAACATTCAACTTTGGCAGAGTATTTCTCTAGTCAGAATGATTTTTCTTAAAAAAAAGAAAAATACCCTTTTTTAGAGCTCAGAGTGGTGAATCCAAATATATATATTTTTTGATATTTTGATTGGTTTTAATATATTTTATTTTTAAAATAATGCAAGTAGGTTGTTAAAATTAAAAAAGAGGTTGATTAGAAATTAAAAAAATAGTAAGACATTTTCGATGCGAAAATACCAGTATGGGCCAAATTATGCTTGATCCATGAGGAATCGAAGCATAATGGAGCCAACAATACTCGAATCTCAACAAGATCGATCAAACAAAATTAGAACTAAATATTTTATCAAAACCAAACATACTAAAATATGAAAGCTATCAAAACATCTATTCTAATCCATTTGAAATTTGTCTTGTTCTAGAATTGGTGTCGCATTGATGTGAACCGATGACGCTTTCCCAATCCTGTGATAGTGAGCTTTTCTCACTCGATTCTATGGAAGAGAATCGATGAAACCATGGTGTTTGGTGTATGAAAAACCTAAATTATGCACAAAATGAACATGATGCAAGCTAGCTTACCATGATTTTATGCTATAAATAATCTAATTATGCAATTTCTAAGCTAATCTAAGCTAATCTAAGCTAATTTAAGCTAAAATGATGCTAAAAGATGAAAACCCTAATTTATTTACAAACTAAGATGGATGCATGGAAGCAATTAATGAAAGCTTGAAGCTAATATGCAATGAAAATGAACTAAAACAAGCTAAAAAAGTGAGTAAAAGATGAGAAAATGTGCAAGTAAATTCAACAACATAAGTTTTCAATTAAAGATGGATCCATTTGTCTCCAAATAGTGATCTATTTATAGGAGAGCAAATGAAGAATGGATGGTTGAGATCAAAAAGCTTAATCAACGGTTCAGGATGAAAGAGATGAGAGGTATGGATCATGGATTCTCATCAACGGATGAGAATGCATGATGAAAGTTAATCAAAGGCTCGCAATTGCCTCAAACAAACACACTTTTGACCTATTCACATAGTTCAAAGGTAACTTGTTTAGGAGGTTGAAGGGTTAACTTGCTTTTGAAGCTAAGTGAGTTGATTGGAGGAGAGGGAATATTCATTAGAATATTCCATTAGGGTGAGGAAAAAGGTTAATTTATAAATTAAAACAAAGTTTTAATTGTGCAAAAAGGATAAAGAATATTCCTTGGGAATATTCTCTTTGATTAGAGGAATAATTAGTTTAATTGCTAATTAAACAAAATTTAATTTATGCAATTAGGGGATTAGAAGAATTAAAAGATATTAATTAAATTAGATGATTTTAATAAATAGGGGAGGGGAATGAAATGATATTTAATTAAATAAGATGACTTAGGAGATTAAATTAAATATTTTGATCTATTCAATTTAATGAGATGAGTGTTAATACAAAAAGAGATGAATTAACCTAATTTAATTAATTAGGAAAATTAGACGAAAATGATGCAATTAATTAATTAGCTAGGCTAATTGAATCAATTAAGTGAAAAGAGGATGGATAAAGAGGAAATGATGTTAATAAATCTGTTTCGAGTGTATGACATCAATTAGGAAATTTTCAGTGTCTACAAACATATTAATTTTTTTTTAAAATTATATGGGGTAGAAGAGGAGAGAGTCTTCTTCAAAAGGGTATAATTTGTTTTTTGAAAATGATTAAAAAATAGACAATAGTTGACGGCCTATGAAAACTATCAAATACTGACAAGTTTGACTTTAAAATGTTATTATGAGAAAAATATACATCAAAATTTGATATATTTTTTTCATGCACAAGATATTGAAGTTACTTATTTAGAGAAAAAAAATTACGAAGAACTGAATTTTTTTTCAATTTGTTTCTTGATGGCTCGTGAAAGGGATCTTGTGCATTATTTTATCTTGTGTGAAAAGAAATCAATATGATTTTTAATTGATTTACAAAAAAATAAATTAAATTATTTGTAATTTACTTAATTAAATAAGATTACAATCAAAATTATTTGTAATTTAAATTAAATAAGATCAATTGTTAGTTTTTGAAAAGAAAATATTTTATTAAAACTATGATGTGTTACCATGCTTGGATAGGGTCTTATAGTTATATCATGCTATCTATAGACATTATTTTAGGTGACTTTTCACTTGTGGAACAAATATTTTTTTCAAATACAAGATTTAGTGGTATTGGTCATTCATTTGTGCTTTCTTGACACGAGGTAAAGGATTGGACAATTAATCTTGTTTTAGTTCCCTATGGATAAAAATGAATTTATGGTGTTTACAGTTTATAAGAATGGTAAATGGAAATCTTACATTTACTCTAATTATTTCATGAAAACTACTTATGAGGAGCTCAAGTGTATCAAAATAGTTATGCCTTATTATATGGTTAACTTGGACTAGGCTTGTGTGGGATTAGTCCTTCCTCATATTGGGACTTCTACCCTCATTTTCATGTTTGGTATGGTTGGACTATCATGATTTGGGTCACTTTGGGTTGTACGTGATGTTGAAACCCTTCAATTACCTCAAGAGGCAAACTTGGAGCTTTTCATACCCTTTGAAGCCTTAAAGTCACATGTCCCATATTTGGGTCACTCGATTTAATAGTTAGGACTATGGGGGTTTCTCAATATACAAGTGAGGATGCTAGGGTTTACTCAAATTACCAAGGGTGACGTGGACTATTTTGGGCTACTTGACTAGCATCTAGGAAAACCCTTAGACATTGGGTACTTTTTAAATTTTTTTGGGAAAGGTTCCTTAATGAAAGTTGTTCCCTAGGGTTTTCTTTGAAGGCCTATAAATTTGGTTTATGGGTATCACTAACCCTCTTTTATTTTTTCACTTTCTTGTATTGGAATTCAAGTTGTCATGGATAACAACTATTTTAGTATGATTCTAAGTGAAGTCTTGACTATCCTAGTTGTAATAATCCTTTAGTGTGTGAGTATATGACTATTGTTTAATATCATTTTAATAGATCATTGTTGGATGTATGGTACTACCTTTTTTAGGCTTGAGGAATGAGATGTTTCTTAGGATTTCTTGGTCTAGGAAACAAATTTTTGTTCTTAGTTTTTTCTCGCACATTGATGTGACGTGAATTAGTGGTCTAGTGACCTATCAAATTGGTTAGAAGGGCCTATACCCTCTCATGGATGGTTATGATGAGCACTTCACAAATCATTGCTAAGTTATCTATTTGAGCTTAGGTCATCCTATCCTTATTCTTCCTAGTAAGATCAATGTGAGTTGGTCACTCTATCATTAGTTGATATGGGACTCCATTTCCTCTTCTTGTCATCAATGCCAATGTATTCTAGTAATGTTTTTTTATGGTTGGTTGTTAGACCTAGTTGATCCATGTAGTAGGTATTTGTCCTTACAACAATGTTATAGTTAATAAGCATGTATTGTACCATGCATGTGTCAAATTTGTATTGCAAAAAAAATGTTTATCTATAAATGTTATCTTCTAATGTCTAATGTGAAAGATTGGGGCATTAGATTTGGTATTACAAGCCATGTTGTAACATTGAGATCTACAAGTTATGTGTTTCTACTTGTTTGTGTGTGTAGGGGTTCTTATCTTCCCTACACACATATTTTGGAGTCATTCTTAAAGGATTAGCACCCCTTGTGCTTGCTAAGAACTTATATTTTATGTGTGATGTGCCTTCTTGATGTCTTTAATTCTAGACATGGATTCTTTCATTGTGTGAGTGATTAAGTGACATTTGTGGCCGGTCATGATTGTGCTACTATATCGAATTTTCATTATGTGATTATGAAAACATTAATATGAAATGGAATACCAATATTCAATACATTCTAATAATAAATTATATACTATATTGTGAGTGATGGATTTGGTTCTAAAAGAGATGATATATTATTCATATGCATATTTTTTGTTCTATAATAAAAGACTTAATAATGTTTACATGAAATAAACTTTTCATTTTGTACTCTTGATTGTGAGTATATCATATTTAAAAGAGTAGAATAATTTCTTACCCCCTTGCTATATTCTAAATTATTATTTCCATCCTCTCACATCATAGTTCTAGAAATGTTTGCATGAAATACATCTTGTATGGGTCTATTTTAAGTGTATTCCATTATGTTGTGAATTATTTATGATGATGCATGAAAGGAAGAATTTACATTAATGGAATAGATTATTTGGTCAATGATTTAGACCCAAAAATCACATTACTTTCTAGGATTAAAGAGGGAATCTAGGTTTGATCTTGCATTGTGAATATTGGAAAACTAAAAAAAGGTTTTTTTTGGTTCATATAAATGGAGTATGCAAATAATTTAGAGTAGTGGTACTAAAATTATTGATGAATTTTGTGTTTTTGGCTCATGAAGAGGATTGGTTACATTCAAAGGTTATGGATTTAACTAGTTCTAAGTCCCTAGTTGCATTATCATTCATTATAAAGTGTGTTATATGTTATAACTCTTGTTGATTAGTGAACATGGTTGTAGTGTTATTCTTGGGTAAAAGTTTAGAGCTATGCCACAATTTTATAAAGGAAATAGCCAACACACCTACAATTTTCAACTTGGATTGCCTAAAAGTGATGTATTTATATTTTAATTTTTAAAATGATGTAAACTAATGAAATGTAGAAATTTTAATTTAGCTTATGTTTATAATTTTTTAATTTTAAAAAATGTTGGATATATTTTTTATAAATTCAAGAGAAAAAATGTAATTTTTGTTTTTTTTGTTAAAAATTAAGTTGATGGGAAACCAAAAAAAAATAGAATTATATGGTAGAATGTTAAGATCCATTGAAACATGCGGGGAAACACGGGCCATCAAGAACTTGCAGGAAAACATGGGCCATTTCTAGGAATTTTATCAACAACTAAAATCTACCATTGATTTGGTTCACCTAAAAATATCTACAAGAATCCCTCTTTTAACATTTATCTTTGGTGGAACCCAAACCTCAAAGTGAACCATGCAGAAAAGAAACTTCCATCTAAACTTTGTGGGAAGTTTGCATGCATCTAAACTTTGTGCGAAGTTCACTTCCATCTATCCACAAATTCATATAACTAATTTATAACTCAACCGACCCTTGCAAAAACTCAATTAACATTGGGTAATGTGGGTCAAGATCCTTCATATCCACTTTATGGATACTTCAAAACCATCAAGAATTAGCAGAACTTGGACTTGCCACTAAACCTACATCTGGATCACTTTGAAATGTTTGTAAGATCTAGTAGACCTTGAAAAATCCATAAAATCATAACTTGGACAATTTTTGCTCCAATTTTGACCAAATTTGAAACATAGATACACCTTTGGGTATTTTACAAGATAAAGAACTTAGAACCACTAGATGATTAGCTAAATTCTAGATATTTTGCATTTGGGTAAATGACTAGAAAAAACAAGGGGGAAGACATAACAAAAAAGCACAACTAACCCAATTACCAAAAAAAATCTCTTAGATTAGTTATCATTTGTGGGAAAACAAAGGTGGAAAAAAGTGTCAACATTATGGTAAATTCTATGAGATGTTTTCCTACTAAGAATGTAAGATCAGTAGCCTTGGATATTTGTTGGGCATAGGAGTCGAGCATAAATTTAAGAATATTTCTTTGTGAAGACTCTAGACCAAGTTAACATTTATAATACCTTTGAATAAAAAACAATAAAAACTTCCAAGACATAAAATAGAAAAAAATTACCTATAAATATGTGCATTTAAAACACTTGGAGGGATGTACAACCTACTGACATAGAACCTAGTGTACACTAACCGATAGAGAAGTTACTAATAGAAATCCGTTAATTGGTTGGGAAAAATAAATTCCTTTCTTGATCAACATGATATGTTTCACATACTTATGAACAACAAAACATGGATGAAGAAAGGACCATATATGTTCAACAAGTTGTTGGAATTCCTCTTCAATAATGAGAATAAAATTACTTACCTATTCAATTTGATCGCTCATACTGTTATTTTGAAGTGGACAGATAAGCTAAATGTGTTCCTCTTGATGCTCAACCTCATACTTACTTGTAAGCATGATAGGTGGTGTCTTGTTGGCCTCCAAGCAAGTTAGATGCCTAATAGGGCATCCTAATTAAAGTTTTGTATTCAATTAGCTAGTGTTGATATCTTGCTCATGGATTGCTTCTCCATCATCTTGATGGTTTTAATGGTTTGGTTCTTGTTGAATCATCTAGATACATGACTACTTTCTCCTCTTTTTTATTGTGCTCATGACTTTCTAATTTGGGATATGTTGATTGGCCATCAATATTTTAGAAGAATTCTTCTAATTCATCCCATAAAATGTCTTCCACAAGCTCTTCCTTACTCTTCTACATGATAAGACTCATCTTCTCTTCATAGAAGCTCTCTTGAAGATTTATAGAAATGTCAAGATCATCTCCATGAAGCAAGAGTGCTAATTTGATATAATGTTCAACTTGATGTGAAAACTCATGTGAACCTCAAGCTCTCCAAATTCCAAAATAGGACTATCTTTGTGTTCTTCCTCAAGAATCAAGGCTTCATTCTCATATTGGTTTTCATGGACCAACAACTCATCATATAGTCTTTAACATCATATTTTTTCTCCAAACCCGTTGTTGGTGTGAGCATATCTATACTCTTTGCATCCTTGTCAACAAAATGAGACAAGTGATCAAACCAAAGTACCACTCTTCATTTCCAGTGATACTTATTTGTTCAAAGTACTATTTTTATAATTTTTGATATTAAAAGAAGGGGAAGGGCCCTTGAACCCAAGATTTTAAGAGAAACAAATAGAGGCCCCATCAACATCATAGGCAGAGTAGTTAGAAGAAATTTAGATATTTTTCACACTTTGGTCAAAGGTGGATTGTTGCATCTTAGTTTCCTAGAGATGAAGAATGTCAATTTTTTTAGTAATGACATAACATTTGACAAGATTTTTCTTGAATTAGTAGTTTAGACCTCTGATATACCAAGGCAAGATCCTAATAGAAGAAAATTAAAGTGTCAGTGTCAAGATGTAACTGATAGAAGGGGGAAGGCCCCCTACCCCTTCATTTATTCTATTTCTTTTGTCTTGAGAGGCCATCCAGAGTATTTTTTTCCCCAAGGCGACATCTCGAGCAACATCTTAAATCCTAGAATTCCTCTAAGAAGGTCTTTCAAGATTCGTTTCTCCTCCGACATCTGCTATCTTTTTATTTTTCATTTTACCATTAACTTGTGTCTAGTCCTCCACCAATCCCTCAATAGAAAATTTGCAAGGAGAGGGGAGGTCTTTATCACTAAAGTCCAACAGAGCTAGGGAGTCATGGAAACCTTTAGGAAAGGAACCAAACTGTTCCAAGTGACCCAAAATATTTGGTTTTAGAGGGTTAACATCCAATCTCATAGGGTTTCCATTTAATTCTATTTCAATTTCTCATTCCTCAAAACAATTTGTATTACTAGGAGGGATGATTTTTTCATTATCATCCAAAGGAAGGTCATCCCCCTTGGGACTAGGGGGTGGGAGTCTTTTCATTATCAGAAGAAAGAGGGCCATCCCTCTTAGAATAGAGGTCTAGTGACTTAATGCAAACAATAAGGGGAGTAGGATCCCTTTTCAAGGTATTCTTTAATGGTTCTTTTTTAGCCCTAAGAGGGTTAACAATTTTAGAGTTTGGAACTACAATAACCATTTGGTCAAAAAATGGGGCATCTAGCTCCTTCTTTAAAGTAGGGAGAACCTTTACTACATTTTGATTCTATTGATTTGGGTTCTTAACATGCCTCTTAGGTGGGTCAACCTTACAAGAGTCACTAAGGTGCCCAAACCTTTTGTTGCAAGGTGTGCACCCTTGGTCTCCTTGTTTTGTGTAGTGCAATGCTTGAGTTCATGACATGGCTTAACCGCCTCTTGTTGATTCATTAACTCTGACGGTTGTATTTAGAATTAATAGGTTGATCTTTTGGTGCAAAGGTAACCGTCTTTTCAATAATTGGCATCAGATCCTGGGTCACAGGTTCAAACCCCTCACTTGTATTGGGGGGATTGTTGCAAGGTGTGCTCCCTTGGTCTCCTTGTGCTATGTAGTGCAATGCTCGAGTTCATGACATGATTTAACCACCTCTTGTGGATTCATTAACTCTGGTGGTTGTATTGGACATTAACAAGTCGGTCTTTCGGTGCAATGACAACCATCTTTGCAACACCTTTTACATAATTGATAGAAAATACAAGCTTTCTCATATTTGATAGGTTGGTTCCACACCCCAAAGCTAGATTTAAGGGAGACAAACAAAGGTAAATATTTATTTACTTCCACATTCACACAAATACGAGCAAAAGCTAGCCTCAACCTTTGCAAATTAACTTTATCAATAGCTAGCAGGCAACCTAAGGAATTTTCTAGGGTTGCATAATTCAAGGGGAAGACCAAATAGATGGATCTAGGTCAGCGATGTCACCCCCAAATCCATCAAGGGGTCAAAATCCATTTTCCATTTACATAGAGAGACAATTCTTAAATTTTTTATCAAACACACAAGGCTCTCCTATAAGGACTTCGAGAATATCTTCATTCGCCTTGAAGCTAAACAAGAAAAGTTCATTGGTCATTGCACTAATGGACATGCTACCTTTAAGCTTCTAAATAGATTCAGCCTATTTCCTAATCTGATCAATATTAGGTCTGAAACTAAGGAACTTATTGACAAGGGAGAGTTGCAAAACAACAATTTTCTTGTGCATAATGCCATCTGAAACAATAACCTCAAGACTATCCATCACATGTAGGAAGCCCCTGAGGAAGGAGAAGACCTAGAAAACCCCAAACATGGGGCTTTACCACCGATCAAATTTTCCATGTAGGAAGAAGGGTCTTCATCGAAAAGGAAATAATCCAGTCTGAGAGAAGAAAAAGGATAGGACTTATCTATGAGTTGGGGCCAATAAAACATGGAAGAAAAGGACAAAACTTTTCCATTAGAAGCTTGAGGATCAGAAGCTGAAAAACTCCTTCTTTTACTAGCCACAACAATAGAGGCAAAGGATGGGGAAGCCCACTGGGGGCCCCCACCATCCAAGACCATGATAGACAAAGGAGTGAAGGATGAGGAATTTGAAAATGTTAAGGGAAAGAAAGTTGTAGAGCATGGAGGGAAAGTTTTTCAATGCATGGGAACATCTCTATCCTATTTTTATAGTCAATCTTTTTTTTGATCTTCTTTTTGCATGTACCTTTAAGATCTTCAAGATTCTTCAAGGAATAATCATTATCCTTATTTTCATTTGATGTCATCCCTAATAGATTTTACACATTTTTCTCTATAGTTGAAAGCTCTCACCATGCAACCTTTGCATTCTATTCGCATTCACCTCATCAAAAGCATGAGAAAAATAATCAAATGAATCAAAGTTTAAAGGATTAAATATTGGGTATGAATCAACATCCTCTACACATGCATGATTCTCATTGTTGGTTTGAGACACTAGAAAAGAAATAGTTGCCTCTTTTTGTTCTTGGAAAGGAACAGGTGTTTGCAAAGGGTGAAGACCTCTAAAACTTAGAATTTCAAACTTAGGAGACTTACTTCAAAGATTCAGAAGGATTTTCTTGCTTGAAACTTGGATTTTGAACTTAGAAGCCTTGTCTTTCATAGGTTGATCCATTGTTGCAATAGGTAGTTTTCTAAAACTAGGAATGTAAGAGGTTGATTGGATTTCTTGCCTTTAAATGCCTAGGCAAGCACTAGTTTCATCTACTCTTCCTTATACCTTTCTTGTGCCTCCATCTCCTATTGGTGAAGGTGAGATTGATAATCCAACTCTTTTTATTTCAAGTTATAGTCTTGTTCTCTTTTAAGAACATTCAATTATTCTTGAATATCCAACACTATATCCTTTAGGATTTTGTTTGTATCTTGAGGTTGACTAGGAGGATACACATGTTGATAGGGAATAAAAAGGTCTTATTGAGGTTGATGACAAGCATATGTAGGCTACCAAGAAAGCGAAGTAGGGATGGGAGGGAGATAAGCATTAGGAAAATACTAATAACCTATTGGAGAAATGTTATTTAGGATAAAACTAGAAACATTTTCAACTTGACATGGTTGGTATGGAGGTATACATTTTCATGAAAAGGGGGGTGAAAAATACATATCTCCATGATACATAAACATGCTAAATAATTATTATAAGCTAGAAACTCATTTTAAAATGCTTTTAAATGAGAGAAATTAAATTTTCTCTTTGTAACTAGATACATACTAGCACTTGGACTGCTTAAACTAGTAGATTTGAACTTGGAGTCACCATAGTGTTGAATAAAAATGCCATATATGGTAAAGTGTACTAAAGAACACAACAAAATTCTTTAGAGAATGATGTTGGGATCATCAAAAGGGTCCCATCAGGCATGCAAAAAGCTATTGTTATGTTGGAATGCACCTTATGGAGAATTGGTGAAGTCAACTCTCCTTTCAACTACCACAATGGAAACACTCCTAGGCTGTGGGTGACCTATAAGTTGGAGTTCCAGAGAGGGCTAGTTCCCCCAATATACAACCTAAGGCTAACTACTGCTACAAGGAAAAGGGATAAAATTGAAGATAAAACTGAATGAAACAAGGAAAATAATGTGATACATCAAAATATTAAGTGACAAGTGTACTTGCTAAAGTATACACAATGTGATTTAAGAGGCCAACAAACTATGCACAACTCAAATTTTTAGATGTTTGCATAAGTATTTCATATAGAAAATTTTGAGATTATGATATTATTCAAGAGCAATAAAATTCATTGTTGAACATTTAAAATAAAATTTCACATACAACAAAAACTATGGCCTACAAACAAGTTACTACTATATGAGAGAAAAAAGGAAAAATAAATCAAGGATAATTACTTTATCACAAGATAGAATTGATAATTTCACGACATGCACAATACATAACATTGAGTACGCAAGATATGAATTCCTATTTTTATCAAAAGGAAATATATAGCTACATACAGTTTGTTACAGTAAAAATGATTCTAAAAAAACTCTATTCAAAGTATTTCCTAGTCGATCATTATGTGTTACAATGAAGCTCTCTATTATAACGCTTTGAGATCCACTTTTTAAGGCAAAAAGTGGAATTGTGTGGAATTGAGAGAAATAAACTTCCTTGGATCTAACAAATAGTTTATTGCATGTAGATCACACATGAGAACTAGGATTCTCGTTTGCATGTCATGGTTCATTTCTACAATTAAACTGGAGAGACTCTCAATTCACCTTTTTGTCAGGTGATATTTCCTTTGATAATTGAAGGTCTTTGTTGATGGCATGGAAAATAACATGTTGGATAATTTGGAACTAAAGATCCCCTTTGATGGCATGAAAATGACACATTAGAGGCATGTTATAGGGTTGAAATGGTATTTTAACTCCTTTTTAGTGCTTTATCAATGATACACAACCACCTGGGAGTAAAATTAGGGGTTGGAGCACGATTGATAAAAAAATTAGGGGTTTTGAGCATTCTCAAAATACCCAAAACCTTTGATTCCTTCTTGCTTTATATTCCTTTCTTCCTTGTCACCTTCACTTTATTGATCATTAGGGCTTGCTTGGGTATGTGCAGGATCATGATGGGCCAAAAAGCAACGATATGATGGGTATGTGGCTGACGACTTTTTTTTACCCAAAATTGATGAAACGAAAAGGGTTTTTAAAGGAGATTCTCAAATTTTCACCAATATAAATTATGCTTTACTTTGAATTTAATAAGTAATTATTATTCATTTTCTATTTGAATTACACTAAAGTCTTGATTGATAGGTTGATTGAAAAAGATCTATAGCTTTCAAACGGTATCACATTTTGAATATGAAACATGCATCACATTCTATGCTACATACTATAGGATTAAAAAAAATGAATTTCATGAAGTTTTACCAAGTTAAGGTGGTCGGACATACAATTTTTATATTTTTTAAAATTTGTAATAAAAATTCATAATTAATTATTTACTTGGAAAAAAATTACAAATAACCATCACATTGGGACATGGTCCTCTTATATCTAAAATCTTATAAAAATATTATCATTTTATTGTGGTTAGGGTGGTCAAGGATACCTACTTATTTTTCCCTAAAATTTAAGTACTACTGCATTGAAATTTCAAATTTTCACCAAATAGATTTAAAAAAAAAAAACCTAGTAGTTTAGAAACTACATTCAATTCAAATGCTATAGATTCTATTCTTACATATTTTTCAAATAATATAGATAACTTATTCAAATTTTTACGTCAAGTTGCCTAACTCTGATTTTTCTGAATTTCATTGCCACTTAAGGGCTTGTTTTTTCCATGATGATCTTGCACATGCCCGCTTGAGGTCCTAGAATTGATTGGGGTGTTTTTGGTGTTCTTGGAACATCTAAAACCTATGACTTTCCTTTTATGTTTCTTTATTCCCTCTTCATTTGTTAAGGGTAATAATTTGGAGATACATCATGATGATGTCATTACGAGTGGATTATGTTAGAAAAGGCTAGGATGATGTCAACATGAGATGGAATGTAGGGAAAAGTGGTGGAAGTGAACCTATTGAGAAAAGCATTTGAACTAGCATAATAAAGCTCAAAAAGGTTCAATTCCAATGGGAAAGGAAAGTCTGTAAGGGATGATGTCAACAAGGTACAAATGTAGGAGAAAGGACTTAATTAGGATATGGTGGAAAGACAGGCTCCATCGAGACATGCAAGGAAACATGGGTCATTGGGAACTTGTGGGAAAACATGGGCCATTGAGAAATTATTGGCAACTAAACTTTACCTTCATTTTGGTTCACTTAGAAATATCCACAAAAATCCCTCTTTTAACATTTGTCTTTGGAAAAACCTAGACCTCCAATTGAACCATGCAAAAAAGCACTTCCATCTAAACTTTGTGGGAAGTTCACTTCTATCTGTCCACAAATCCATACTTAACTAATCTAGAACTCAATGACCCTTGTGGAAACTCAATCGACATCAAGCCATACGATTCAAGAAACTTCATCTACACTTTGTGGAGAATTGAATACCATCAAGTATTGGTGGAGCTTGGACCTACCACTAAACATGCATCTTGATCACTCTAAAATTCCTACAAGATCCAGTAGACCTAAAAAAATCCATGAAAGTATAACTTGGTCATTTTTTCTCCATTTTTCACCAAATTTGAAACATAGATACCCATTTGGGAATTTTACAAGGTAGAGGTCTTAAAACCATCAAACACCTAGCCAAATTCTAGATATTTTTTATTTGGGTAAATGAATAAGAAAAAATAAGGGGGAAGACAAAACATAGAAGCACAATTTTGGCTTAGATACCCACAAAGATCTCTCAGATCAGTTATCAACAATGGATAAACAAGGGTGGCACAAAGTGTCAATAGTTGCATCAACGAGCTCTCCTTTAGGGAATAGGTCAAGGTCATGCATCTCCATTAGAACAACAAAGGTCTAATTGGGAGGAGTTGGGAGAGAAAACATTAGATCTTCACTAGGAAATCTTATAGGAAGTAGGCCTAAAGCCATGTTGAATATTTGTACAGGTGGGAGCATATTATTGACAAAGAAAATGATCTAACCCCACTTAAACTATCACACAAAAAAAAAAGGAAGATCAATAGATTATCCTGACTACACCATTGAGATTCCCCCACCCTTCAGGAAACCAAGGCCCTTGTCAACATTCTCTCAATTTATGAAATATGAGACATCATTACCTTTACAATTCTATATCCAATTGATGCAAAGGTTATTTCCATCAATTCACAAAAAATCCCAATAGAAAGAAGGAAATAATCACAACATTGGCTCTCTAATTGTGGGTTTAAGTCATTGTGAGGGCATTTCAATTCTCTACAATTATAAAGCTAAGCTATTTGCATGGAGTTTAAGTTTGTCTTCTTGTGTGGTGTCAAGGGTTCAAAGCAAGGATGAATCTCAACAATGAGGCTAATACTTCCACTCTATTTCTTCTTCTCTCATTGAATTAAAGATTAAATACCCATAATTTATGTTTCCTATAAAAACTTGGGTTACCAAAATTTGGATCATGTGGGCTGAATGGAAGATGATACTAGTCCCTCAATTCTTTCATCTTACTTAATATCCATTTTATTTTTTGTCTCTAAAACTTTAACTTTCTACATCTTAGAATATTGTAGGTACAAGAACACTAAAAAAAGGTACATTTTATCATAATTGTCTAACAACAACATATAACGAAAAGCCAAGGAAAGTGACTACTTATATTTCAACACCACACTTTGTTGCTTCTTGCTTCTACTTTTTAAAAATCCCTTTGGTACTTTTTTACTTTACTCCATTAATATTCATTAGGCATTTTGGACCAACTAAATTTTAGGTATTACTTTTCATTAGTCCTAATGGGGATTCCAAAAAACTTGACATTAGCATCCAAATTATGTTTGAATTACAAGGGGATCTTCTAGAATCATTTGTGCTATATTAATTTTGAATTATGGGGGTTGATGGAAGAGGACACTCTTTTTTAATATTGAAATATTACTTATTGGAGTCACCAATTTTGTTGCAAATGATAATCTGTAATTTATTCCATTTTTTATTTAGGAATGTGGTGGGTGTGTGTTAGGAGACTAAAATTAGGACCAAGAAGGTACAAGTGATATCCCAATTTATGTTGGAGCATTGGAAAGCACTAACATGTTCATAAAGACAACATGGATCATGAACTTAGGTGATTTGTACACTACTCATAATTAAATGCACATGAAATTTGGAAGATACTAACACTAGATCAATGTTGGATGTTTGTAACAAATATTTTGGGATTTTCTTGTGTTGTGATTTTAAGGGCTAGACGATAGTTGTGGCTTTTTTTGAGTCTAGTTTTTACTTCTTATTTCAATATTTTGGGATGAAATAGAGTTGAAAAATTATGTTCCAAGGGAAAGAAGGGGAAATGATTTGTATTTATGAGAAATTTGATAAAGAATTAGATTTGTAATGAACATTTTAGGATTTAATTGTGCCATGTTTTTTAATGGTTTGGTGATAGTTCTGCCTTTTTTTTCTAATAATTATTGATATTCATAAAAATAAATAAAATGCTCACAAAACACAAAACATTGCAAAAAGAAGAGGAAGAGTTGTTCAAGAATTCACATAGATCTTCTACCAAAATCAAGGGAAACTATTACCATTTTGGCTTCAATGTTCCTGAAGCAATTTTAATAATTAGATAGAACAAAGGTGACTCCTCAAATTTTCTCTTTAACATGATACTAGATTTGAACCTTGTTCGATCATAAATTGTGTCCCCTAGACCTCTTTGAGTTTACATGAAAGGGTTTTTAAGTTGCTTAACATCCGTGATCTTGACGTAATATCAGAAATAGTTTGGACTTAAATTTATACCTAAGACTTTGTTGTTTTAATTAATAAGTTCTTTTGGCTGTTTGACAATCATGATTTTATCAAGATCTAAAAAATAATTTGAAATTGAATCTGAACATAAGATTTAGATTATTTTGATCTCATTTACAATAATTTTATATTTCATCTCCATCCATTTAAAAAATCATCTGAATTATTATATCATACACCTCTTAAAGATGCAAGTGCTAGTTATCATGTGGGCATTCATGGCCAAAATTATGTCTGTATCACCCTATTTTTCTTCCAGTCGCCGGTTTTCTTGGCATTCAAACGATGAGAGTGCATGTCAGTGGGCAAGACGAGATGAGGAAAAGGAACGAGGTCGATTGCTTTGAGGGCGGCCACCTGAGCTCCGATGCACATTGCCTTTGCCTCCCCACCCACCAGTCACCAGTCTCAAGTCTTGAAGTGCTGAGGCCAAAACCAACCCAACAATCTCAATGGAGAATATCGACTTGTCTGTTTCTCGACGATTGATTGTGTTTTGTGCCGAAAATTCTGCCAGTTTGGAGTTCTGCCCAGCATCTGGTAAGGTAGTGGAGGACTGCTTCAGGGGAGTGAGGCTATGGTGGACTCACAGTGCCCTACTTGAGCAGCGCAGTAGAGGGGGAGATAACAAAGCAATGTGAGAGATGGATCTTCGCTCCCAAAGCAGAGCAGCCACACAAAGAATTCTTGTGTGCTTTCTTCGAAGTTCGATTACATTACAAATTGTGCAGTAGAGCTTAATACCCTCCACTTGAAGACCTCACGTTGTTTACCGATGCCAATGATGGTCATTGGGGTGAAGGATGGACAGGAGTACACTTCAAACATCCCTCCATAACTTCGCCTCTCTCGCTCTCGATCCCCTGTTCAACGCCAGCAATTCACTGTCATGACAAATTCACTTCAAGAAAAATTCACCGCCACTGAAAATTAATCGCAAGGTGAATTTTCCTAGAGCCTAACAGATCTTGTCAGCTTTACATTGTGGTCAACATTTGTTTTGCATTGGCAGATAATTCTTTTTACCTCTTTCTTTATTGATGTTTTTCATTTATATTAATTTAATTTTAAATTTTAGTATTCTTTGACGATATTGAATGAGATTGTTTTAATATTGGTGTTAAATTTATTTTATTTTTTATTTTTTTAATTTTAATGTGGAGAATTTGTGTATTTTATTTTGAAATGAAGATTGAGAGGAAGAGTCTTGATTTATGTACTCAAATTCAATTAAATATTATGTGGTATTTTATAAACACCCACATTCACAATTAGAAACTTAGCTCTATAAAACAACTTGGTCAAGAAAACAACCACCCTAGAAGTGAACCCCCACAAAAGAAAAATCAAACACCTAATCATAAAAAGAAAGAATAATTTACTTACTAGTGATTTAATTGTTCAAATATAATTATTTAATTTGAGACTTTATTTCAAGTTAGCAAGTCAATAAATATTTTCTTAGAAAACTTCTTACATAATGCTAGGCTTCTTTATTTATCCAATGTCATTTTTTAGTTTATAGGACATTCTATATAAAATACAATAGGTGTAACTATTGCATCTTATTTCCATGCAAGTGCAAGTTTATAATACTTTATAGACTATTAAGTAGATATATAAAATTGTGACTTGAATTCAATTAAATTTTGTGCCTTTGCATATAAGTTAGATTTTATAAAGTATGTATATATAATTTATTAAAAAATATTTTTATTTTCAACTATTCATATAATTTATGTAAATGATCTTTTATTACAATTACAATATCTTTTATTTTTTTATTTCACAAAAAGCATATTCACATATATACACATCTATTAATACTTTTCTTAATTTGTATTAATATAACAACAAAAATGAAGTGAGATAAATAAATATAATAGCAGAAATAAAGATGCAAAGAGACAACACATAAATAAATTCTTCATTTCTAACAATTGGTATTAGAGCTGCACACATGCTCGAACTTCTCCCATTGAAATTTCTTCATCAATGCATCCACCGGATTGCTCAATACTCCCACTGCATGAACAATGTTTGGATGAATGCATACCTAGAATGAGCGCATTCACTGCATCGCTTCGTTAGCATTCTAGACAAAGAACCAACAAGGCACCATCACAAATGGCACCCCAAACTTTTCTATGAAAGGTGAATCTCCACTACAAGACACCATCACAAGTGGCACCTCAAACTTTTCTACCAAGGGTGACTCAATCATAGGCCACCACTACCGTTGTAGCCATCTCTGCTACAACCATGGACATCTCAAGAGCCGCCCATTTGTTACATTAGACTTCTTCCCACATTCTTCATTGTGCCAACAATAACCTCCTCTACCTGAGAAGCGTTAGCATCCTTCTCAGCTGCCTCTATGCCATCCGCCTGGGATTTCTCCTCATCCGCTATTTCCTGTAGTTTGTAAACTGTTGTCGGTCCGTAAGAGCCTTGCGAGCGACTGCAGCCTAACTTTATGCATCCCACTGCCCTTATTCTCAATAGCAGGAGGAAAATTTTCTTCCTCTCTTTCGCAGAGGGCAGGCACACCGATGGACAAAACACAATAAAAAAAAGTTTGTTCTACACAATTGTTTGACTTTTCATTGCAACCACATTCAGCGCAACCATCACAAGGCAATGTGCAGTCTTTAATGATTGGCACACAGTCTTCTCTAGACCGTCTGCTGCCTTCTAAAACTCATTCACAGTCATCAAATGTTCATTCGCAGCCCTTAGTTTTTCCATCGCCGCCCCATCTTTGTTCAACGTAGCCTCTAAATATTTGTATGCCGCCTCCTGAAATGACTCGGATGCCTCCTTAATGTCTTTCGCACCCCTCAAAAGCACATATGCCATTTACATTTGCTCCGGTACCAACTTACATCCTTTCTCCTAGCACGGGCTTCCCTAATCCGTTTCTTCCTATTCAATGTCTCTACTAAAATTCCATTAGCGCTTTACCCGCAATTGATATGGGTGTTGGCCATGGTGTGGGAAGCCTTGGAAAAAAGCGAAGAGATAGTGGAATCCCACAGCGGTAAGGTCTCCGACGGCTCCATCGCTCGGAAAAGGCAGAAAGAGTTCCCTTGAAAAACCATCAACGCTTCCACCCGAGTCCTCCACTCTACAATATTATAATTTTTATCACCTCTTTCTTCAAATTTTGCGCAGTCATCTCATCTTCAAACGCTGCCTCCTCTAAGTTTAGCGCAACCTTCAATATTCAAGGATATACGCAGCCTTCCCAAGGTTTTTCCTCCCACCTTTTTGACAGTCATATGCACCCTGGACAACAACAAGAAGTTTTTTCTCTGCTCCCTATTCCCTGCTTCCTACACACCTTCCTCGGTCGAAATTCTGCCCAGAAAATAATTTATTTGCCTCCTTCATAACTCAGGAAATTCTATACCAATTTCTCAATCAGCTATACTACCTAGCTTTGATACCAATTGTTAGAAATGAAGTGCAAAGAGACAACACATAACACAGAGATTACGTGGTTCACCATAAAGGCTACATCCACGGGAAGCAGGGGAATAGATTTATTAATCTCTGTTCTTCCACATTACAATACAATACAGCAGCAAATAAATAATATGTCTTCAAGAGGAAACACAAACGGTCAAAGGAAACTGAAGGGACAAAGATGTCCGTTGGGCTTCATATACCCAACAGTGGGGTCTAAGTTTGGGGGCAGTGGGGGGACGGCGAGGAGATGACGACAGGGTGCTGAAATACATACATAGTACTTGAAAAAATAGTTATAAAAAGATGTATAAGTAAAGAATTATACATCTTGGAGACAACTAGGAGTCCCCTAGATTCTTGAGGACACCACAACATCCTCAAAGTCCTATGTCTTGGAGACAATGACATTGGTGGTGGGATGGTGGCCTTGGTGGTGGTGGGGGCGTCCCCCAGTCCCAAGTCTTTGGAAGGAAACACGAGGTTTTTGGGGACGATCCCCATGGAACATTGGATTAAACTAGAATACATATATTAAATATTAATATATATAAAATATGCCGAATTATCATTATCGAGGTGCGTATCCACAATATCTTGAAAACTTAGATATAAAAAACAACCTTTCTATTTTATTTTTTCCTTTTTTTTGATGCAAATCATTTCACATTCTAAAAGTAAAATAAATTCTAATTTCAAAAAAGGCATAAAATATTTTAAATAAAAAAGCTTTTGATTTGTATCTTTTAAATAGGTTGTTAGGAGAAATAAACCTCTTCTTCTAAATTTTTTAGTTCAATTGAATTTTATTGATCTTAGAATATTTTGAAAAGCAAAAAAAATAAAAATTTTCCAAATAAATTTTTAAAAAAGATATAACATCCATTTTTCTCTTATTTTAAAAATAATTTGAAATCTATAATAAAAAATGTCTACATACAATGAATGTAGTTATGCAACTGCATGTCATTTGAACGTCAAATTCAAGCTAAAGAGTTTTTCCTTACATTGAATTTTGCTTTTTGGTGGATGCCATTGTAATACACCTCTTGGCGTAACAATTAATAATAAGTGTAAATAATGGAATGAAATAAACTTAGGCAAATCTAGATTTTTTTCTTAAAGAAATTAAGTATTATCTAATTTTGAAATATTTGGATACATATTTAAAACATAAAGCAATGCAAATGAAAAAAGAAAGTTGCCACCAAATAGACAAAAAACATTGCAATGGATATAGAATGTTCCCATCCAGTTGAAAAATCAATATTTATTTGACTTATACATGATAAGTAAGATTTTGGAGGCTTTCACTTGATATTTTGGAGGCTTTTACCATTAAATGATAGGGAAGCTAAAACTTATTTTCCAATGACTCAATAGTGGTTTGCACTAAGATTGAAATGGTCGCCATAAACCCATTTTTCTTCTTGGTTGAATCATATTCTTTTGAGCATTTTTTGTAATGCAAATGTTACATTTTTTGCATTTGGTTAAACAATACTAAACTAAACCCAAAATGGATCATCATTATAGGATAACAAAAAATAACTCTACATCCAATTAAAATAGAAAAAGGTAAAATTTTCAAGGAGAAAATATTTGTACTTAAATTGTTGTGCCTATAAATTTCTTTTATCTTTTACTTACACCATTTTCAATGAAGATAAGATGGTTTTCTCTCCAATCTCTATGTATGGTTTGCACAACTAAAGCTTATTTGAAATCTTGAGCCATGTAATGTTTCTGCTTCCATATTCTTCAACCTGGAATTGCATTGATTTGTAGTAAAATAACATCAACATAGATTGACACTAACAAAAGTGTAACACAGATGATTCTCGGGAACCATAAGTGGACAATGTTAGTTCATGGTCCATGTGACTTAGCTAGCCTAACAACAACCAAATTAAAAAAAAAAATTGAAGTGAGATTCCAGTGCTCAATGCTAGATATTGTGTTTTATTTACCAATGCCACTTTTGGTGGCTCAAAATCAAACAACACAAGTAGGCCATTAAATAGAGATTCATTGGATGGAGAGCTCAATGGTGGTTGTCTCATCTCTATTATTAGAGGGTATCAACCTCCATGTAGATTAAGGAAAGACTTTAAAAATAGTATAAGGAATTAGATCATGGGTATATTCGAATATAGTTATTGAAATATTTGGGAATGAGAAAAGTGATTTGAAGGTTTTGAGATGTTTATTATGTAATAGTTCAAAGATTTTGAAGTGGGTGTATTAAGATTGATTGTATAAAGGAATCTCAAGTGTTTTTTAAGAACCAACAATATTTAAAAAATATTAAAAGGAATTAGATGGGAATAACTGAATATAGTTAGTGAAATATGGAATGACGAAGTGATTGAAGGTTCTAAGATGTTTATTATGTAATAGTTCAAAGATTTTGAAGTGGGTGTATTAGATTGATTGTATAAATGAACCTCAAGTGTTTTTTAAGCATCAACAATATTTAAAAAATAGTAAAAGGAATTAGATGTGGATAACTGAATATAGTTAGTGAAATATGGAACAATAAAGTGATTGAAGGTTCTAAGATGTTTATTATGTAATAGTTCAAAGATTTTGAACTAGGTGCATTAAGATTGATTGTATAAAATAACTTCATGTGTTTTTTAAGCACCAACAATATTTTTAAAGAATATCAATGTAAACATCAAAATTAAATCAAAACTAAACTTTAAGATATAGGTTTTCTTGTAGGATGATTGTTTGATGCTTAGAAATTTTGGGCATTGATGAAAGAAGGGGTGAGCTCTACTATGGTTTTGGTCTTGGCTTTGGTTGTGTCAGTTAATTTTTTTCTTGATGTCATGTTACTTCTCTAAAGTAGCAATTTGCATTTATTGTGGCATCTATTAACTTGTCACGCTTGAGGCATTTTTTTCCTCTTTAAATGGTCTCAAACTTCATTGACCCAATATTTGTTGTTGGTGTTGAAGGTTGGATGATGCATGAGGATAGCACCACTACCCAAGTTACCCAAAAAAATCCCTGAGGTCTTCCATGAGGTATGTCTTCTGAAACACCTCTAGACGTGGTTCTTCCCAATTTGAAATGTTTACTTTAATAGGTTGTTTTGTTAGGAAGGTCTCCCCTAAAAGCATTCTTAAATAATGGGTGACTAAGACTTGGGTTTCACATGGAATCGATTTTAGGGTATGTGCAGAATCATGATGGGCCAAAAAGTGGCAATATGTTGGGTATGTGGCTGATGACTATTTTTTTACCCAAAATTGATGAAACGAAAAGGGTTTTTAAAGGAGATTCTTACCTTTCCAATAATATAAATTATGCTTTACTTTGAATTTAATAAGTAATTATTATTCATTTTCTAATCAAATTACGACTAAAGTCCTAATTGATAGGCTGATTGAAAAACATCTATAGCTTTCAAATGGTATCACATTTTTTGAATCCAAAAAATGTGTCACATTCTATGCTTCACATACTATAGGATTAAAAAAAGAAAAATTGAATTTCATGAAGTTTTGACCAAGTTAAGGTGGTTAGACATATGATTTTTTATATTTTTAAAAAGTTGTGATAAAAAAATCATAATTAATTATTTACTTGGAAAAAAATTACAACAAAATATGCATCACATCGGGGCATGAGTCCTCTACTTATATCTAAATTATTATAAAAAAACATTATCATTTTATTGTGGTTAGGGTGGTTAGACAGACACCTACTTCTTATTTTTTCCCTGAAATTTATGTACCATTGCATTGAAATTTTAAATTTTCACCAAATAGATTTTTTTTAAACAAACCTATTAGTTTAGAAACTGCATTCAATTTTCTACAAATTCTATTCTTAAATATTTTTGAAATAATATAGATAACTTATTCAAAATTTTACGTCAAGTTGCCTAACTCTAATTTTTCTATAATTTTTTTGCCACTTAAGGGCTTGTTTTTTCCATTATGATCTTGTATATACCCTTGAATGTTATCAAAAACCTCATAAAAGGGTTTTTTTCTCTTCCACTTTGCTAAAGCTAGTCATGTTGAAGCCATTCTAAAACATGGCCCTTGGTTTTCTCATGCATTCCTTCCAGTTTTCACACATTAACTATGAAAATGTGTTCTCTAAGGAGAAATATCTTCATGTCCCTGTTTGGTTGGAATTTTTTGGGTTATTCTTCCCATGATAGAATTTCTTGCCAAAAATAACAGACTAACTAGGTAATGCCACTTGTGTTGAGCCCAAAAAAACTTCTTGGCTCATTTGCAAAAGTGTGTTTGTGTTGTTCAAATTGATCTCTCAAATGACCTGCATGAGACCATTGACATTCAAATTGGCCAAATGTAGTGCACACAATGTCCTTTATTTTAAATTTCTAAATAATTGCTTCTAATGTCAATACTTTGATCATAAAATTCTAGGGAGTGTCCCCTAGTTACTTCTCACAAAAAACTTACTCCTTGTTCAACTACTGGTGTTCCTCCTACACAAAAAGAGGAGGTTTGGTCAATTGTTGTTAGTAAAAAAATGACAATAGTAGCATTAATGGTGCTCAAACCCAAAATGTTAGTTGGTAATGGTGGTTATCCATTGAATTCTTTGGGTGGTGCAATTTTAAAACCTTAGAACATAAGGAAAGTATTTGTTCCCTCACTTGGTAAGTCATCTAATGGGGTGAATAAGCCTGCATTCACTAGAATGCCACAAGTTGCTTATGTGTTATCTTCTCAACTAGAAATACTACCTACTCTTCATTCTCTCCTCCCCTAATGGTTCAATAAATTTCTCACAATCCATTTGGGAATTTGGAAGAGGATGAGTATGTTCTAGATAAATGACAACATACCTAGCCATTCATTTGCATATGTAACTTTAATTTAGAAGATGACTTTTTGTAGAACAATGTTAAAACTCTTATTGAGATGGATAGTGAGGATATGACTCTTGATTCTCATCATTGATTTTTCTCTTAAAATATATGAGGTATGATAGACCTCACAATTTTTTGTGTCTGAGATGTTTGACAAAGGTTTCCAAGTATAGACATTCTCTGCTTGCAAGAATAATTTTTTTAATATTTGTATTTTTATTACATCCCTTATCAAATGTCTAGCCATTCATTTTTGTGTGTAGAAATCATGAAGTGGGTCATGGTGTTGTTGTCAACTTTCTATCTCTCCTAATTATTAACAATATTTAGTTGACTAGGGATGTTACCCCACCAACAAAGTTTTATGGGCTCTTCTCAAAATTTCTAATAATTCATTTGGATTAATTAATGTTTATGCTCCTAATGATGTTATTGAATGATCCCTTCTATAGATTGTTGATTCAATTATTTTCTCTACTTGGATTTATTTAAATATTTAAATATGGTTTTAAAATGGTTTGTATGTTTCCCATGAGGTGGACAACTAATGAAAGAGAGGCTTAGAACTACATGCATAATAATTTGGGGCTTTTTGATCCTAATCTTTGTTTCCAACATGATAATATGATGTGGCACACATGGAGTAATATCAAGGTAATATATGATAGATTTTACAAATAACTTGATAAAGCCATGTTGTAAACTCAATATTTTTTGACCTTTGTCAGTTGTTATTCCTTGCTAGTGGGTCATTTGCTAGATGTTGTCTTTATAGACCACTTTCTCATACAATTTTGCACTGAAGGGATATTTTATAAATCCAAGACTAAGAAGACTTAGTTCTTACTAAACACATTGTTGTTGATGCATTCAACCATGTTGATTTATATTCAACATGTTTGAAACTTGGAGCTCCATACCATACATCAAACAAGCTAGATTGATTGGCGAATGATGCCATCAAATGCACCTCCTCCTTCCTCAGTATTTATATGTGTTAGTTGACCCACTTTTATCACCACTCAAAAGATGCCACTAACTTTAAGATCTATCAAGCCATTACCACTTTGGAGGCTCAATATTTTTCTCCTACTCTACAACTATGCATAGCCAAACTTCACTACCAAAAGTAGGTTGTAGACAATCATACTGCTTCAACTTTTAGAATTCAAGTCTATCTTCATTGGTTGAAGATTGGTGAAAGTTATCTAAGAATTTTTTATAGGCCTTGCATGCTTGCCATACTGTTAGAGTAATCATGCATTAAATAATAATTAATTCATCTTTAATTAATTATTATTCTAATTTATTTATTCTCATGCACTTAAGCTAAACTTAGGAATTGCTTTTTTTATTATTAGATTGGCTAATTATAGCACATGTTGTCTCTTGCATAGGATGGTGACACTTGTCACAAGCTAATTTAATCCTCTCCTAGGGTTTTAGATCTATGGTTTCTATCTCCTTTTCATAAGGATTGATCATTCTTTGTATTATTCATTTTGTAAGTATTTTCTTGTTGAGGAATAAAAACTCTTAGTTTTGTAGAGCTCTTGCATGGAAGGTGTTTTTGTTTGTTGTTTGATCTTGTATCTCATGTTATTCAGAAATCTAACATGGCATTAGAACATGGACTCAACAAACCACTTCTCTATATTTGATCTTTTTTTCTCAACTAGGGTTACATGATCAAATCTAGAATCGTCATTGATTTTTTTGTAATTTTTTGGAGGTGGGAAAATTTAAGGTGCATTTTGGCATGAAAAGGACTTCACCATTGCATTCAAGAGGATGATTTGATGGATTTTGATAAAATATTTTTCCTATTTCGATGTCAAGAGCTTTTGAGGCAATTTTTTTTATTTGAGGGTCATCTGGGCAAACGCAAAAAAAATATAAAAAGTGCATGGCACATGTATCCAGTGGAGTGCCACCCATGGAGTGGCGCCCATAGGTGGAGCCGCTAGTGCCCTACCCAGTCACAGACCTTTCCACCCACACAACCCCCACAAGCTCCAAATTTAACATCATAGGTCACATTAGTGACCACAACCTACACTTGTAGCCCCCAACGACCTTTCAAGTTCCCACCCTAGTCACCCATGTGACCATGTTCTTCAAAACAAGCCCCAAGCACCCAAAAACTAGGCATCCATATGCCTAAGTGCTGAAATTTTAAGCTCTTGTGTGCTTTATAGAGTAGATTGGGAAACTTCTACAAAATCAAGCATCACTTTTTCCTTGTTGGTCCATTTTTTGAAAACTTTATATCATCAGAAAGTTGGTTTTGAGCCCAATCCAATGGGGCAAGTTTTTTTTCCTATTTTTTCTAGAAATTTTCTATAATTAGTTAAAGTCAGATCTACCTCTTTACACTTTTGGGGTCATAAATTAGGCATATGGACTCCATTATTTGTGAATGAATAGGTGTTGGAAAGGTGCTTGAGTACTCTACATAGCCATGCA
Source organism: Sequoia sempervirens (assembly GCA_007258455.2). NCBI lineage: Eukaryota > Viridiplantae > Streptophyta > Pinopsida > Cupressales > Cupressaceae > Sequoia > Sequoia sempervirens. The sequence continues at coordinate 34,417 of VDFB02126449.1, forward strand.
GTCTATTTTTCCATAATATTCACCAGGTACATAAAGATTTATTTGATGTGATTTTTTCTTTTTTAAGATTTTATGCTCTCAAAGTTGCATTAGAGTTTGGTTTTTCTTATTGTGGAGGCACATTTCTCAATTTTTGTATCTATATACATTAGAGAACAAAAAAATTTCCCACATTATTTTAAAATCCTCAACCATCATGGTAGACACCTCTTTATTTCAATGTCTTACACCACAAAACTATCATATATGGAAAGCTCAGATGACCAAATTGCTCATGTCAAAGGGTTTATGGTCCACTTTGGATGAAGTACAACCAACATTAACTTATCAATTTGAGATAATTCAACATAGGAACAAGATGGATGAGGCTATGGGACTGATTTGACTGTAGGTTCCAAACAGTTTCTTGTTTCATCTTAAGTCTTGTGCCACTCCTAGGGATATGTGGGTGAAGTCCAGTGATATTTTTGGCACCATCAATGAGTTCCAATCTCTCCAAATTGGGGCATAATTAACATCACTTGTACCTAATTCTTTCCCCTCCATTGAGGACTCCTTGCAAAAGTTTAAGTCACTTAGATCTCTTTTTTAGGGTTGTGGGAAGAATAAAACTGACAAAGAATGTATTTTCCTAATTTTTTTCTAAGATTAGAAGGCCATTTCGGGTCTTCTCTTCTACTTACTACTCTCTTGGGTATGTGGGATCATCATGGAACAGGCCCTTAAGTGGCAAAAATTAGAAAAATCAAAGGAAACTTGACATAAAAATTTGAATAAGTTATCTATATTATTTCAAAAATATGTAAGAATATAATCTGTAGAAAATTGAATGTAGTTTCTAAACTACTAGGTTTGTTTATAAACAAAAATCTATTTGGTGAAAATTTAAAATTTCAATGCAATAGTACTTGAATTTAGGGAAAAAATAAGAAGTAGGTGTTTAATCGACCACTCTAACCACAATAAAATGATAATATTTTTTTATAATATTTTAGATATAAGTAGATGACTCATGTCCGATGTGATGCATATTTTTTTGTATTTTTTCCAAGTAAATAATTAAAATTATGAATTTTTTATTACAAATTTTAAAAAATATAAAAAACTTGTATGTCGACCACCTTAACTTAGTCAAAACTTCATGAAATTCAATTTTTATTTTTTAATCTTATAGAATGTGATGCATGTTTTGGATTCAAAAAATGTGATACCATTTGAAAGCTATAGATGTTTTTCAATCAGCCTATCAATTAGGACATTAGTCGTAATTTGAATAGAAAATGAATAATAATTACTTATTAAAGTCAAAGTAAAGCATAATTTATATTGGTGGAAAGCTGAGAATCTCCTTTAAAACCCTTTTTGTTTCATCAATTTTGGGTAAAAAAGTCATCGACCACATACCCATCATATTACCACTTTTTGGCCCATCATGATCCACACATACTCTACTATGGATGCATTTGGTGATGTATTTACCATGCCTACTTTTGAGGTTTTTTGTGAGTGTTTGACTCATGAACATGCAAATTTGACTCTTTTGATTCTCTTTCTAGTTCTAAAATCCAGGCATTGGTAGCACAAACATCCAAAGGGAAAGAAAAAAAGAAATATAAGCCCAATAAAAATACTTCATCAGGAAGTGAATGTTCCTCCAAACAATCTTAGAAGTAAAAAAAAAACCTCAAAACACTCCTTGGTATAATAAATCTTCTAAGTCTAGCGAATCTTCCTCTAAGAGGAAGAATAAATTAGGTGAACCTTACAATTTTTGTGGTAAGGGGGAACATCTAGTCACTAGATGTTGGAAAAGATTAGAGGCTTTGGAGGAATCCATGCAACAACATAAAATCTCAACCCCTAAGTTTTCTTCCTCATTTACAGGAAAAGGTCATGCTCTTTTTGCATAGGAATAACCTTTTGCAACTCCATGGATACTAGATTCTAGCATGACACATCACATGACACACTCATAGGATTTGGTCTCATCCCTTTCAGATTGCAACACTACTCAGATTGTAGTTGGGGATTCTACACAACTTTTAGTTTTGGGCTCAGGGATTATCACAGTTGAGGGTGGTTTTCTTCAAGATGTTCTTGTTGTTCCTGATATCTCCACCAACCTTCTTTTAGTGTATCATATTTTCCATTCTGTCACTAGTAGGATAGTTGATTTTACCCCATATGATGTTGTTATCCATGACCTTCATGATATTGATATTATTATGGCCACTAGGAGTGTTAATTTATCCTCTCATTTATATTAATTTTATCATTTTGAGAGTTCAATTGGTTCAAGTTCATCTTTTATAGCACATGTAGAAATTGTAAGTTGTGGCATGAATGTTTTGGTCATGTCAATTACAAATATCTCTAGTAGATGAGTACACATACATTGGTGTTAGGGCTCCCTAAGATTTCATGTACTAATGGTGTTTGTCGAGGATGTGCTCTTGGAAAACATCACTAAGATTTTTTTCCTATGGGTAGAACCACCCATACTAAGGCACCCTTAGATTTGGTACATAGTGACCTCATGTCATTTATGAGTCCATTTTCAAGGGCCAAATATGTGCTCACATTTATTGATGACTTTTCTAGGCATACACTACTGTATTTTCTTAAGTACAAGAGTGGTGTCTTTGATTCTTTCAAGATATTTAAGATATTTGTGGAGAAGTAATTTGATCTTCCTATTAGGTAGATACACTTAGATAATGCGGATATTATGTCAATAAGACTTTTAGGGAATTTTTCATTGAGCATGGTTTACAAAATTCACTTATAGTTCCGTACACCCCTCAACATAATGGTAAATTGTTGAGTGAAAGAACAAAAATTTAAAAGAAATGGCCAACTGTATGATTCAATCATGAGATATGCATTGATCTTTTTGGATTGAGGCAGTTAATTGGGCCAATTATATTCCAAATTTTATGCCTCATAAGGCATTGCGACATATCACTCCTGAGGAGGCTCGGTCCCATGTCAAGACTAATGTATCTTCATTCAAAGTCTATGGTAGTAAGGCTTGGACATTCATTTTTGAAGTTTAATGGAAAGCCATGGAGGGGAAAATTCGACCACTCATATTTTTTGGCTACCATGAGGATGTTAAGGCATATAGGTTGTTTGATCTTGATTCTAGAGATGTATTATTTCAGTGAGATGTACAATTTGATGACCACTTTCCTCAGATGGATTCTCCATCCCCAACTTATCCCTCATCACCTAATACTCACTCTTCATATGTTGAGTATTACTCATCTCTTGAGGATGAGAATGATGCCCCAACTATACCTCCACCTCTAGATATTTAATCCTTACCCAAGTGGGCCTACAATAATATTGATGCAACAAGACCTTTGGCAGGTAATCCTTCAGATTCTCATCACACTTGTGCACAAATATTAGGTGTTATTCTTTTGATTTATACCATTTTTGATGATCCTCAAAAATTTTCAAAGGTGGTTAGTATTCCTAAGTGGGAGAGTGCCATGGCAGTTGAGTATTCTTCTCTAATAAAGAATAATAATTAGAATCATCTTCCTTTTCCTAAGGGAAGAAAGTTGGTTTAGTGCAAGTGGGTGTACCATACCAAATATATTGTAGATGGTTCTATTGATAAGTACAAGGCTTGTCATGTTGTAAAGGGGTTCTCTTAGGTCAAAGGAATTGATTATTTTATACTTTTTCCCTATTTCCAAGATGAATTCTATCATCCTTGTACTTTCCCTTGCAGCTTCACATGGATGGACTATATTTTAGATGGATGTGAAGAGTGATTTTTTTCAAGGTGATCTTCATGAGGATATTTATATGGAGAAGAAACATGGTTTTATTGAGTATTTTTCATTTCTTTTCAGGCTTTGTCATTCATTATATGGTCTCAAACAAGCCCCTTAGGCTTGGTATGAGAAGATGGATAGTTTTATTCTTTTTTTGGCTTCACACGATGCCAATCCAATCCCATAGTGTAATTCAATCATAGGATGGTGAAATTTTGATACTTGTGCTATATATCATGGATATTTTAATCCTTACATAGTTCATCTTCCATGATCTAGAGTGTTCAACAAGCTTTTATGGAGTAGTTTGAGATGACGGATCTCAACCTTCTACACTACTTTCTTGGTTTACAGGTAATTTAGTCTTTGATGGGATTTCCATACACTAGTAGAATTTGGCAAATAAATGACTACTTGACTAAAAAATTTAGTCACAATAGCTAAAAATGACTAAATTCTACTAATTTATTGCAACTCAACTATAAATGAGTAAATAATTGACTAATTTGGTCGTTGACTAAAAAATTATTTAGTCACACAAATAAAAACGACTAAATAGTTAGTCATTTATTTAGAAAATCATTTAAGGAATCAAGAATCAATAGCCCACCAAAATACTCTAATAAACATACTCTAGAAATTTCTTCAAAATCTTATTTTTAGGCATAGCCCACCAAAATGGAGTTTTAATTTTAATAAACATACTCTAAAACTTTCGTCGGAACCTTATTTTTAGGCGTAGCTTGCCAAAATGGAGAAGTGTTTTAGTAAAGAATGACATAGAATGGTAAGGAGATGTGTGTGATAGGAGGCATGGGATTCATTGTTGCTTATCTCATTCCCACTTTTCTCAACAAGGGTTGCATTTTTCATGCTACTGTTTGTAATCTAGGTATTTGACATATATTTGTATAATCTCAAATTCCTTCAGATGCTTTTGAAGTATCAATGTATCCTATATAGGGTTTAGAATGTATCCTAGATATAGGGTCTAGAATGATTTATTTTAATTTTAAAAAATAAATAAATGATGTATTTTCTTGTGATTAGATAATGTGGAGATCTCCTAAATCTGCCCTAGCTCACTGTCCTCTTTAGCACTGTATTCATTACTCTAGTTGCTACGGTTTTGCATGTGACATCTTTAATATCTTCATGACAGTTGCTTTTAAATAGATCTCAATCTTTTCTTTAATCTTTATCATGGTAACCCTTGAGTTCCATAATCCACCTTCAATCTCTTCTAAGAACGTTTTCTTAAGCTAGATTGCATAGTATGCATATAAAACAAGTCCATTATACCTACCATTTTTCCAAACCACCACTCATTGCCTTGCTTAAAATGCTACCTCCATAAGCACAATAGCATGTTTTAAAATCATGGTTGCTAGTGATTGACCATTAAGGTCATTGATTTCATCAAGATACAATGAGATTTTTGTCTTCAAACTCAAGGCATTATGCAAGATAACATTGCTAATTGTTTTTTGTGTAGGGTTTGATTTTCTTGCACATTTACTGCTTTGCTAACTGCCTTTAAGACTAGATATTGCACCCTTAGCTGCAATCTCAAATAGCTCACTCACTGTCTCTTGAAGATTCCTTTCATGAGCATCCTTTTATAAAATCAAACTATGCCCTATAGATTGCCTACTTACTTATTATAAGGGACTCATTGTTTCATGATATTTTTGGTCTTAAGATCCTTCAACCTTATTGTCACTACTACATAGTCCACAAGGTATTATTCACTATTATCCCATATTTGATGAGTCTCAAAAAACTACTTAAACATGCAATCCACTACCTCCATTATACAATGGCTAAGAAGAAACATTGAACTTGTGATTACCACTGTTACTTCATTTGGACAGTCATTCCTTGATTGCATTTTCCTTATCTAACACTACCAATAGCATTTGAAAAACCCTTAAGGTCAACAAGGGGGTAAGGAAACTCACTGTTAAAATCTCCACTTTACTATGCAAGGTTTGAGCTTTATTATTTTGTCAGTACTCAGCCTCTTTTTAACTATCACACCTCAAGTGACCGTCATTCTTCTTACCATAGATTGCATTTACAAATGTCACTAAGCTACATAGTGTGCTTGTTATTGGATACAATCTTTAGATTGCAAGATTTTGTTATTGGCTACTTTAGACATCCAAATTTGGACACCCAATTTATCCAAATTTATCACTTTTCATCTAAACATCCTCTTATCCGAGTTAATTAAGTAATATTACTATTATTTAATTAATACCCTAAATTTTTCCAAATCCTAAGGCATTTAATTAACAATTAAATACCTTACTCTCCTTAATCCCTTTTCATCAAATGAATTAAATAAATAATACATTTATTAATCCCTCACATGTCATTTTCATCTAATCCATCTCCTAATCTCTTCATTAGGGATGTGCACATGCCTAATCCTTGATTAGGATGTGTCACATCCTCCAACTTTTGCAAGTTGGCTTCTAATCCTCATTAACCCCTAATTATCCTCTAATTACTAATTAGTTAAGCCTAATTAGTACCTTGGTCAACTCTCCTCATCCCCCAAGGAATTTTTAATTCTTTTTTATTCACCTAGGTTCCCTCTTCCCCATGTGAATTTTTAATTCACATTTTATTCTTCCTAGAATCCCCTTTTCCCATGCACCTTCTAGAAACTTTGACTTGTCACATCAAGTCACATGTGACAAACTTCCACCTTTTTGGAGACCCTCTCTTATCCACTAGATTCTCCCAAGCATGTGAATTTTTAATTCACATTTATTCCTCCAAGGAATCTTCTCATCTCCCAATGTACTTCCAAGGTACATGTCCTTCTTACACATCATGTACCTCCCTTCCACATCGCCTACACATCATCTTATCCTTGGCAATCTCATTCCACATGTCAAGATGTGAGGGATTGTGAGTCCTCAACTTACCATAGCCCTACATCTTGATCTTGGTGGCTTAATCTCAACCATTGAATTCTCTAGAGAATTCAAATTTTTCTGTAAATACCCCTTCTTCTAAGGCATTAAAAAAAACACTTAGTCATTTGAGCAACCTTATGCTGTCATTTTGTGCACTTATTTTACAAGAATTTTTCTCTCATCTAGCCATCCATTTTAGCTATTTGCATTTGCATCCCACCATCTAATAAATCTTGTATTTAGCCACATCAATAGCCATCTAAGGAGCATACAAAGCAATCCAAATCAAGGGCCAACCAAGGAGTTTCAACTGCAAAGAGAAGGTATAATCATTTGTAATCCTTTTTCATTTTATTTCTTTGTATTAACAATTCCTTAGGCTAATCTTGAGGTGTTTCTTTGTGTTTTTCCATTGCATTTTAGTTGTTTTTGCACATTTAGAATAGGTAAAACTCAAGGATATCACATTTCTGGCACACCTAGTGGGACCCACAAGCGGGTTCCTCTATTTTACGTTTGTTGTTGTTGAGATTGTTCGCAGGAATAGGTCGCAGAGGGGTGACTATGCCCTTTGGTTCACTGCAGAGGGGTGACTACGCCCTCCTAGTCAATGTAGAGGGGCGACACACCCTCTTGGTCACTACAGAGGGGCGACTACACCCTCCTATTCACTGCAGAAAGGTGATTATGCCCTCTATTTCACTGCAGAAAGGAAATTACCCCCTTTATTTCACTGCAGAAGGGCGACTATGCCCCTGATTAAACTTTGTTTGCTAACATTTTACTACAGAAGTGTGACTATGCCCCTGATTAAACTTTGTTTGCTAAAATTTTACTACAGAAGGGAGACTATGCCCCTAATTAAACTTTGTTTGCTAACATTTTAATGCAAAAAGGTGACTACGCCCTGGTTTGAATTTTGCTTGCTAACATTTCACTACAGAAAGGTGACTACACCCTCTGATTCACTGCAGAAGTTCAACTGCGCCCTCTTGTAGCTGTAGAAGTTCAATTGTGCCCTCTTGCTATTGCAGAAGTTCAATTGCACCCTCTTGTTGCTGCAGAAGTTCAACTATGCCCTCTTGCTATTGTAGAAGTTCAACTACGCCCTCTTCCATATCTTGTTTCTAACAAGTTTGCTGCAACGGGGCAGATACACCCTCTTCCATATTCTGTTTCTAACAAATTTGTTGCAGAGGGGTGACTACGCCCTCCTGTTAACTGCAGTGGGGTGAATTTTCCCTCTTGGTTACTACAGAGGGGCAAATACGCCCCAAAACAACACATTTTAAGAGCTAAAATGTTCGTTTTAGCTTAGTTTTTGCTCCAATTTTTTGTTGTTTTCTGATTCTAACCCCCTAACATTATTTTTTGCAAAGATATTGGTGTTTTTGCTAACATTTTGCTACATATTCTTATGTAATTGGTGGAGAAAGAAGGATAAAACAATTAACATTTACTTGTAGGGCTATCTGTTTGCTCAGATTTTAAAAGCTATCCTTGTTGTTTTCGTTAATCTAAGAACATAGTTTAATTAGGGGAAGTAATATTCATTGCTTGTTGTGTCTATTTTTTGTGTCACCCAAGGGGGCATTAGTTTGTTTTCACTTTCCCCTTGCACTTCGTGTGAGCTTGGGGAGTAGTTGGAAATGATTAGTTTCTTCTTTTTAGCGAGACCTACTTGGGGATTTCATCACCCCAAGGGACGATTCCAACCACACATATTGGAAAGGTATATAAAGGGAGGGGAGCAAAAGTTGTACCCCAATCTAGTCACATTGTAATTGGTGGAGTGTTGAAGCTAGGGTGATACCTAGATAGATGTGAAGAGTTGGTTTGAGCCCTTCAATATCTTGCTGGGGTTCCCGACTCATGCTTGTGATGGGCTGGTGTTCACGGTTGTGCCTCACGTACTGAGAGTATATTGAGGACTCCCTAGACACCTTGTGCATCCTAGATTAAGACCTTTATTGGCCATACCCTTAATACTAATCGTAGGATTGTGCTTGTTTGAAAGTTCTTTCTTGTGAGAAACCAGTAAATTTTTTGACAAACTGGCCTTATTGTTGTCATTTTAAGTCCTTTCCATAGTCATTTTCATCGAAACTAAGTCCCTGTTGACTGCATTGGGGCGAATTTTCCCTCCTGTTTACTACAATGGGGTGAATTTTCTCTCCTGTTTACTGCAGTGGGGTGAATTTTCCCTCCTGTTTGCTGTAGTGGGGTGAATTTTCCCTCTTGTTTGCTGCAGTGGGGTGAATTCACTCCCCTGAACAATCAAAATTGCCCCATTTAGCTCTGTTTAGCTTCTAAACCATCGTTTAATCATTCCAAACCTCCGTTTTGTAATTCTAAACCTCTGAAACCCCTATTTGATAATTCCAAACCTCCATTTAATCATTCCAAACCTTCGCTTAGCTATTCTAAACCTTCGTTTAAGCATTCTAGGCATCTATTCGACCAAGTAGTCTTTCATTCCTTTTGATCTTTCGTTCACTTGTTTCAAGTAATCTTTTATCCATTCCAAGTATCCATCTCCTCATTCTGAGAGTTGTTCATCCTTTCTAATCAATCGTTTACTCATTTTGAGCTTTCATTTCTGTGACTTGAGAGTCCTTCATCCATTCTAAGCAATCGTTTACTAGTTCCGAGTGCTTATTCATCCACTCCTATCATTCATTTTCCCAATCCAATCATCTATCTAATTATCTAACACCTCGTTCCAATCACCCATCTCTTCATTCTAACAACCCATTTATGCACTCAAAAAGTCCAGAAAGTAGTGGGGCGAATTGAAGGGAAAATTCGCCCCTCTGTAGAAAAAAATTGGTAAATAGACAATAAACAGATCCAGTTCCCAAATCCGACTGGCATAACCAATCCCATTATATCCTTCAATCCAATCCTAATCTGAGCTTTAATCTAATCCCAATCTAA